>CABEGB010001109.1:120867-146395 GCA_901521435.1 Crematogaster levior
TCACAAGGTCTCACTATAAACAATCAGGGATTGTTTATACAACGAATAGTGTAACCACTTTATTTTCAGTCATTAGTTTTAAGAACATTTTTGAACATTTATTGCACATGACACAGCGAGTGATTCATTTCTTTGAATATTTTGGTGTTATATTAAAACTAGAGAATGTCACGATAATCATTACTTAATTTTTGGTTGTTCATCCAGTTCTTGACATACGTCAGCTATAATTACACAGATAAATAATTTTGTGATAAATAATAAATTTGTTATATTATAATATAACTGTATCAAAACAGATTTTCCTTTTGTTAATGATAATACACGGTTAATTTCCTTTCTGTTGTGCAACCTACAACTGCCTGATCTTTCTTTCATGATCTATGCATAGTGACTTCTCGCATCAATGTACGTTATTGAGAGATCACAACATATTGTAATGTTTTGTTCTCTGACTATATCCTAGCTGTTTGTGCAATATAATTAAGACATTATTTATATGATTCCATCAACGGACAGTATCTTTACTTTCAATATATTTTATTCTATATTACTTATGTTCAAGTATATTTTTTAAATGTGTATTTTGGCTATTGAGATTTGTATGGAATTGTATCTATGGTCTATTTTTTTATCATGTAATAGTTAATTCTTTTATTTCCTTTATTTTCTACACCGACTATTTAGAGACAAATCAGCGTAAATTATTTCAAACAAGTGTTTCGTTTTTTCTGCAGAGTGTGTGATGTGTAAGAAATCAACTGATCGGCGCGGCGAGCGCTCGCGCGCGATACTCAAACCGCCGAAACGACACGCGAGCGACACGTGAGAGCGCGAGGCTCTACAAAGGTATCACGCGTTAATACCATGCCCAACCTTCGAGATCCTTCGATGTTAACGAATACATAAGCCGTGCTTGCATTCCGATCGAGGACTCTCCTACGAGCAGCGGAACGGTACGGTCTACCAATCTGCGAGAGTTCCTCAGTAACCAAGTCGGTATCGAGTTTAGTCAGTTATCAGTTATCTTGTAAACCAGTTAAGTCAGTTATCAGTTATCTTGTAAACCTTTACTTGTGTTAACCCTATTCGGTCACACTGGGTGAAATTCACCCAAGAGAAATTTTTTTTTTTTTTTTTTACAATATTTTTGTGTTATAATAATTTTTACTTATTTATTTTCATTGTTCAAGTAAAATAAACACTCTTTAAAATTCGACATTTTTCGCGCATTCAAACATTAAAATAAATATACTTTTTGTGACGAGCAATATTATATTCTTTTTTTTATGAAAATATTATATTACTTATTATATTATATTATATTATATATTATATTATATTATATTATATTATTTATTATATTACTTTTTCGACGCTGGGTGAAATTCACCCAGTGTGACCGTTACGCGATTTTACTGAAGTGTGACCGAATAGGGTTAAATACATTTTATTCAGTGTCACGTATAGTGATCAAGCCAGTGTATCATTCTGACAATCACCGGTTTTATATCCTGATCTCCGGCTTCCTAATTAACTCGGATACTGCATCGGCTATACCACGAGATAAGTAAAAACGCCCTCACGGTCTCTCTCTACACAGGGACCAGTAACTAGACTCTTTCAGATGATAATATGTATTTCTTTTGTATATGTATAGATTAGGACAAACTGAACAAAAAATTCCTTTTATTTTGTAAACTAAAATTTTTTGTTATTAATAAAAGAAGATTGATGAATCATGCGCGATATGGCAGATGAATTACGATAACCTGTCGTCATACGTACTTATAGATTAGATTAACCTAAACAAGTATCACCCCCGTATCGGAGACGTCTGGATCTCCCTGGTTTGAACCAGGACCTTCGAAGGAGGAGAGGTCTGCGTGCCTCGCGTGTATGTGTGGTGTTGCCGTGGGTCCCGCGGTCTAAAAGGTGCCGGTGGCAGCGCGATTCTGAAGATCCTCCAAGGGCGGTAGGAAACCCCCTGGTTGCAGGATCGGATCTCTTCTTCTGGGATAGGGTCCCGTTCAGGTGGTGGAACGTGGAGTCCCTGTTTCTTAAAACCCTTTCTAGGCAGGATGTAGTCATGGTGTAAGAAACAAGGTGTGCTCATTCCTCGAATGCATTTTCGTCACGTTCTGCGCAAGGAAGGGAAGGGGAAGCGTGACAAGATTCCGCCATCTTGAAAATCACCAATAGAAACGCGACAGTGCGCGACAGGTTTCGAAGTGCCACGATAAAGAGGTTATACGTGAGTTTTTGTAGTGCTTTATAGCGTTTTTATTATTTACGTTCGAGAAATAATATTTTAAAATGCCGTCGTGTGCGGTAAAAAATTGCAAAAACAATTCACGAAATACCAAAAATACCGGTGTAAGGTATTTTTCATTTCCAAAAAAGAACGAAATGATAGAAAAATGGATAGTGTTGTGTAAGGAAAACGTGGATCCAAAAATCGGTATGTATATAATATCGACAGATTAATAAAATATAAAATTGATAAAATACATTATTAATAATTTTTTTATATAGCTCGTGTCTGCTCCGAACACTTCGATTTTTCGCAATATAAGAATACTTCGTGGTTACGTAAGATATTGCCTGCTTATAGTCCTGTGAAAAGTAGGAAACTAAAACCAGATGCAATTCCAATTCCAATTGTGATGGAAAACGTTTTAGGTATGTATATGTATTCTTCCTTGCTGACTTACGTCCCAACTGTATCTCATTTGCCACATAACATATTGAATATGCTTACAGAAACAGATATTGTGGCACATTGCATACAAATTGCTACGGACTGTGTCGCATCGAGCTCTGCGAATCCAGTCGTATCATCGTGCTCTGTGAATGAAATGGGATCATGTTCTGCGAGTCCAATCGCATCATCATACTCTGCAAATGAAATGGTACCATGCTCTGTTAATGAAATGGCACTATGCTCTGTGAGTGAAATGGTATGTTCTGCGAGTGAAATGGCACCATGTTCTGCGAGTCCAATCGCATCGAGCTCAATGAGTCCTGTCGCATCATGCTCTAGAAATGATGATAACTTTGGTACGTCTTTCTATTATGTATAACTTGTTTTTTCTTTTTTTTTTAAGTTTTCTTATTTAACTACATTTTGATTAAAGTCTCAAAACGTTCCAAACATTACGTGCACATATTTTGTAATAATCAATAATGTTTAAATTCAAATTTGTGCTTTCTGCACAAACGTATAAGTACTTCAAATTCACTTTCAAAACAAATATAATTATTTTAAATATTACATAATATACATAATGTACATAATTGTAATAATTAATTTTTATTTCTAATATGTTTTTTCATCGTAAAGGTTCATCGCAAGTTTCTAACAACGCTGAAGTACAGCAGCTGATGAAGGAAAATGCATCCCTGCTTTTAAAAAATAAAGTTCTTCAACAACAACTGGTTCGGAAGAATAAACTTTTTGATAAGATGATGAAGAAAAAATTGCAAGACATGCTAAGCCCTTTTTTCACGCCTGGACAAATTAAAATGATTATGAACCCTAAGCAAAAGATGACTCATTGGTCTTCGGTGGATATTGCGGCAGCAATATCTTTAAGGAGCGTAAACCCGAAAGCTTACAGATATTTGAGAAAAACAAAAAAAATTCCTCTTCCGGCACTATCAACTCTCCGAAGATGGGTAGCACATTTTGACATGAACGAAGGTATTTTGAAGGACGTCTTGCAAATAATGAGATGCAAAGGTCAAAGCATGACAGATATGGAGAAAGCAACGGTGATCTGTTTTGATGAAATCCATTTGTCAAATCAAATAGCCATTGAAAGAAGACAAGAGAGAGTTATTGGACCTCATAAAAAATGTCAGGTTGTTGTAGGTCGAGGCTTGTTTAAAAAATGGAAGCAACCTATCTTTTATGCTTTCGACAAAGATATCACTAAAGAAATATTGTTTGAAATCATCACTCAACTGTATAACAATGGCTATATTGTTTTTGCAATGACCTGCGATTTGGGGCCATCAAATTACAATTTATTAAAAAAATTAATTGATTTACAAGAAAAGGGCAAAACGTCCTTTCAACATCCTTGTCATGAAGATATAAACATTCATGTTTTCCTTGATGCTCCTCATCTACTAAAATTACTAAGAAATCATTTCATTGATTCTGGGTTTCATATAAATGGACATTTTATTACCTCAGCAGCTTTGGAAAGATTATTGCAAATAAACAGTGCCGATTTAAAAATTGCATTTAAGTTGTCACGAAATCATTTAGACGTCCAAGGAACGCAACGCCAGAATGTTAAGCTCGCCACACAGATTTTTTCTGCTACAAATGCAGCTGCAATTGAGTGGTGTGGTTCACAAGAATTCATGAGCAATTGTCCAGAATGGGCTGCAACAGCTAAATTCTTAAAACTATTCAATGATTGGTTTGATATTTTTAACAGCGTTTGCAAATATGGAAATCATTCTGGATTAAATGGATACGGCGTTAATATTGTGCAGCAGAATAATATTCTTGCTGAAGTCACGTCAACTGTGGAAACCATGAAAATTGGTAATCGAAAGGCTCTGCTTCCTTTTCAAAAAGGAATTCTAATCTGTAACTCATTGTTACAAAACCTCTACTGCGATTTAAGCAACAGATTCAATGTAGGCGATTCGCAAATATATATAACAACCAACCGTTTGAACCAGGATGTTATAGAAAATTTGTTCTCCTACATACGAGCAATGGGAGCAGCAAACGATAAGCCGACGGCACTAGATATCCGATATAGACTTCGGTGGTATGTTTTGGGAAAACATAGTACAGATATTTTCACTGAGGGAAGCAATACCATCGCACATGACTCCACCACAAACGAAACGTGTCTCACTAGCGGCATTGATGTCGACTTTAATGAAATGTCACCGATCGACGATGATGTCGAGTTCAGCATTGGTCATCTGATGAATTTTGAAGACCATTTACCTCATGACTATGAAACAAATATTGTTTCTGAAGAAAATACTGCTTGTGGTAAGATTATTTGTTTTTAATGATAAATATGTATTGATTCATGAGTAAATTTAAATATGATTAATTAATATTAAGTTATATTTCAGTAATGCGATTGTACATTAATTTAGCATAATATAGAATTCTATAATTAATTCATAATTTGAAATAATCTAATATACTATTATTTATAAATAATAATACTAGTAATTAATAATAATGATAGTAATGTTTATTAATAATTGTAAATAATAATAATAGTAATTTTTATTTTTACCAAGATTCTAATTAACCTTACTTTGTAACTTGTAATTATTAATTATTACTGTTATCAATTACTTACAATAACTTATATTAAGTAATGCAATATATAATTTACACTTTACACTTTAGGCTCATCAATTGCAAAAATAAATGAATAAATTGTCAAAAAAAGTTCTTACGATATATATATATATATATATATATATATATATATATTGCTTTACCACTTGTTACAGGTACAAGTTTATTTACTTATTCCCCTACATTACAAGAACTGGCTTTACTAAATCAAGTTGAAGATTTAGGAAATGCTATTAACATAATTCAAGAAGAAGGCCTTAACCCTAACAACACATGATATACTGCGTATCATCCCATTTTCATACTCAATGTACTGTGATCATCCGTAAGATACTGAGAACAACCCTATAATATCTTTTATAGTATGATTCGGTTTTCTATCGCGTGCGTATAATCTCAGGATTTACTCAAAGATACGTACGCCTTTCTATCGCGCGCGTATAATCTCAGAAGATACGGAAATGATACGTACGCTCTTCTATCGCGTACGTATAATCTCAGGTTTGACCATGATGGAAGGATTACATGGTGTGTGCAGTACGACTCGTTCTCTCTCTAAAATCTGCTCTTCTTTTCTAATCGCGACACGAAAAAATACATGTCTACCAACATAAGGAAATCCCTAGAATTCTAGGAATGTAAGTAGCGTTATATTGCAGAATTGACTGACTAGACTGTTACAATATACGAATGTGTACATATTATGTGACATATTATACAATATAATTATATATTTATATAATTATATATATACACAATATATATATGTATATTATATACTATATAATTATATTGTATAACATGTCACATAATACACATTCAGTATATTGTAACAGTCTAGTCAGTCAATTCTGCAATATACCTACTTACGCCAGCCATACTTATATATATATTATATATATATATAATTATATATATAATATGACAACAGACACTGCAATTAAGGTAAAATTATTTGAATTCGAAGTATCAAGAGTCTATCCTCATAAAAAATGATCTATACAATATATACCGTCAACTATTTAATTAATCTTTGGATTTGTATTAACAGTCAAAAGAAAATGCACTAAGATTTCACGTGACGTACGATTCGTCGGAAATTCAATTTAGAAACGTAAATTTCCAATATGTTGAAGGAAAACCTATTTTTAAAAATGTATCGTTCACCATACCGAGTGGCAAGAAGGTTGCTATTGTTGGAGGATTTGGTTGTGGGTAAGCTATCAGGTATATAAACTATATACAGGGTTGGGCAAAAGTCCGGAAACGGTCAAATATCTCGAAAAGGATCAACTATAGCGAAAAATTGTAAATAGCAAAGTTGTAGGGCTTAAAAAAATGTACCTAATGATGACTAAAAATTTTACTTTGAGTGGAGGACGAAGATCATATAAAAGTCAAATTGAATTTTTTAAATGGAACTGCCTACTTTTTATTGCATATTCTTATAGCTTATCTCGAGACCTTTCCAAAACACTATAATAAAGTATTTTTTTGTTAAGTATTTTCCGAGTTATAAAGCTTGAAATAATTTCATAATTTTACATAAACTGTAAAATATCTCGTAAAATATTTACTTTTCGATGACCTTACCTCAATACTTTTATGCACAGAATAATGAGAGGAATCAATTGGTGTAAAGAAAACACATAGTTGTTTTTAAGAAAAAATATGTAATTGTTAGTTACAAATTGCATATTTTTTCTTAAAAACAACTATGTGTTTTCTTGACACCAATTGGTTCCTCTCATTATTCTGTGCATAAAAGTATTGAGGTAAGGTCATCGAAAAGTAAATATTTTACGAGATATTTTACAGTTTATGTAAAATTATGAAATTATTTCAAGCTTTATAACTCGAAAAATACTTAACAAAAAAATACTTTATTATAGTGTTTTGGAAAGGTCTCGAGATAAGCTATAAGAATATGCAATAAAAAGTAGGCAGTTCCATTTAAAAAATTCAATTTGACTTTTATATGATCTTCGTCCTCCACTCAAAGTAAAATTTTTAGTCATCATTTGTTACTTTTTTCTACAATGAAATTTTAAGCCTTAAGCCATAAGAAATTAACCAATCATATTCGCTTATTCTTCTCAAATTGAACTGTAATTGGTCAATTTCTTACAGCTTGAGGCTTAAAATCTCATTGTAGACGACGGCTTAGGTACATTTTTTTAAGCCCTACAACTTTGCTATTTACAATTTTTCGCTATAGTTGATCCTTTTCGAGATATTTGACCGTTTCCGGACTTTTGCCCAACCCTGTATATAACACAAAGTGAGATGGAAGAAAATACAGGGAGTGCGAAAAGGACGCTTACACACCAGTTGTGCCAAACTTTAAAAGCTAAACATTTCGTTTTTCGCAGTTGCCTGCCCTGTGTTTTTTCGTGCACCGAAGGCTGAAAAGGGGCGTGGTTTACGAGTTCTGCACACACCATGTAATCCTTCCATCATGGGTTTGACGTCAAATATGGAAACGGTACATACGTACAACGCCATCTGCATACATAATTCCTGTTCCGAGTTCCGGCTTCTTCCCGCCCGGGACCGGGATAGCCATTTTGGACTTGAGTAGTTGTACACGTACACGTGTTTCAAGAGAAAGGTATTAAAATCAGCCACATTTGTTACTTTTTTACACTCACATTCATCCATACTGTCACTGCATCGGTTACAGCAAAATATATATGTATGTTGTAACTATAAACTCTCGCAAGTGCTTTGCAATGCAGTAGATATTTAACCATCATCATTTGTATTTTCAGTAGTGGGGAGGCTAACGATACCAGCCACAAAAGCGATGCCATAATAAGCATAGGAGAGTGTGTAGTTGTGGGGTATCAAAACGTTCTTCGATTGACGCTTAGGGAAGATCAACAAAACAGGTATGTTTTTTTCTGTACTTAAAGACAATTACTGAAACATTTTTACCAATTAATTATTGGTAACATTCTGTGATTTATTATATTATGAATGAAGCCGACGACATACGGTACGATTTTTCGTAGTAGATCGCATACGAGTTAGCCACTAAGCACGAGAGTGAGAGAGAGCGAGTGTCTTTCGCTCCCGTCGGCTTGATAGATAGATCGATAATTTATTCAGCAAAATAGCCAAGAAAGGACTCGTTACAATGTTTCTACACTCACATTCATCCATACTGTCGCATTTTAACTCTTACCTAATTTTATTACTATATTAATTTATTTACCTTATTATAATTGTGCAGACTAGGTTGTGACTAGTTATCGCTGTTATCACAGTTATCGCATTTTGTCTTATTCGTTTTCCTATTTAAAATTTCCTATTTAGAATTTACATTTAAATTTATATTATTACGCATTTCCCTTGATTACTCTGTTTTTTTCTGTACATTGTATCTTTTTAATTACTTCTGGAATTAATCTGGAAAATTACCCTATACACATTTACAATTTATATAATTTTATATTTTCTATATTTTCTAATCTTACCGTTTTACATTACTTTAACAATTTTATACCCTGTTTACCAATATTCTTTGTTCAGTTAATTCCTTAATTACTAAACTCTACTGTACATTTTCTTAACCTACTTTTTTCTATTTTTCGTCCTTTTTTCTTTTTCTTTCCACAACCTTACCAATAGATTCCCTTTATTTTCATCTAATACATCATTTGTGATTCTCTGTATTTTCATTTCTTTAGTATATCCTATTTCTTCGAACCAGTTTTTAACTTCTCCACATTCCTCTATATAATGGTCTAAGTTATCAAGTCCATTTTCGCAAAATATGCATTTCCTATCCTCGTCTTTACACCAATATTTGTTGGATTCCTCTAAATTGCCACATCTCATTCTTACCAAAGCTCTTACCCTATCTCCTTTCTGTCTTATTTAAATTTTCCTGTTGAAAGTAATTGGGTTTATCTTTTCCTAAATTCTTATATCTCCTATTATATCTTGCTTCTCTTATTTTTCCTTCCACGGTTTGTTTTTGTACATCTCTTTCCTTTTCCCTTATCTTACTACTTATGTCTATGTCCTTATACATTTCCTCAATTGCCTCTGTGCTTATTATATTATGAATGATTTTATATAATATTTTACATTTCTTTGTATTAACATTTGTCATTTATACTTGTTTGTTTTATTTTACTTTTACTTTTTAATACCGTATAATAAATGTGCCCAGATAACACAAACTTATTCTATAAATGTTCTATAAATATTCTTCAGTGAATATTGGAATATTCTAATAAAGTGAAAAATATATTTTATGAATATGCATAGAACATGAAAATGAGACCGTTCTGAATATTCTGAATAAATCTAGAGAATATTCTGTACAAGTTCAAAAAATATTCTAAATATGTCCGGAGAATATATAAAGAAGGTTTTGGGAAATGTTCATAGAACATTCTAATTTGATTATGATATTCCGGGAAAAAAAGTCCATATAAAGTTGGTTTTATATGGATTTTGTCAATATCTGATCATGTTATACCAAATATAGTCATATGATATCATATATGGTTATAATCATATGTGATCATTTATTCATTTATGGCATAACCATATATACATATATCATATGACTGTATTTAACAAGATATGATCAGATATTGACAAAATTCTATATAAAACCAATTTTGTATGGACTTTTTCCCCATGTCATTTTATAACAATGTATATTTATCAAATGTATTTTTGATGTAAAACAAGCATAAAAATAAACTTAAAATCAAAATATATATTTTATCTTAAATACCGAAATAAAATATAATAATGATATGATTTTAATTTACTAAATTAAAATACATGTTTTTGTCTATACATTGCTTTTTATTATATTTCTTTATGATAAAATATATTTTGATTTTAGATAGATTTATTGTTCAGCCTTTTTTCTATCAATACACACACACACACACACACACACACACATGGCTTCGAAATGGCACCACACACGACCTTGCCTTAACTAATTTTAACGTCATTGTACGTCCCCCTCGAAATGACGAAATTTTGATTCTAAACATTTTTTCGTAGTTTGCTTATTTTTTATTTTGGCTGCCTAAGTTAAAATGGGTCACCCTGTATATATTTATTTATTTATTTATCAAAATAGATAGAATTTGTCACAAAAAAATTAAATATAGTTTTATTTTTAACAAATCAAATAAACATATTTTTAAAAAATAATTGCGGTTTTTGCACTGTCGCTATAAAACAAAATATTTATAAAATTAAAATAAAATAAAAAATAAAGTTCTGTCATTAACAAGTCATTAACAAGTCACTGCATACATTAACACATACAAAAGAAATATTTAAACTATGTAGCTTTTTTTGCATTTCTTGATTTGGCTTTTACTAGCCACATTTTAATGGCTGTTTCGATATCACACAATGTGATTGCATTATGCGTCTTTTGCACTGCCGCTATAAAACAAAAAAAATATTATTTCAAATTTAATTACTTATATATAGTGATTTTTACATAAAAATTAATATATGTTTCCTTACTTATTATAACGGCTGAAATACGTAAAAGAGAAAACTTATTTTTTCCTTTAAATCCTATCCAACTATAATTTTCTGCAACATCATTGGAAAATAATCGATACATTATTCTTTTTACTGTGTGTTTATATGTAGCTCCGCCAACTTTTGTTAATTCTCTCACCTAATATAAAATAATATATTAATAAAAACAAAAAAAGACATTATTTAAATTTCTACTCACAAACATATTAGTATTTTGCTCATCTGTTAAATAATCTTCTACAGCATTCAATTCAGTTATTGTTTTTAAAGGAAAAACAAACTTATTAAAAATACTCTCTTCATTATTATTTGTAATTAACAATTTATCATCTTGCATTTTATTAATCGTTGTTAAAATAGTTTGTATATCCTCCCACATTTGTGTTTGTTTTAAATTTATAACTTGTAGCTGACGCAGAACTTGTTTTTTAAATAAGATATCTAAAATAATATTATAAAATATAAATATGTATTGTAAAAGATGTGTTTATTAATTACTTTATATTAATATAAGTACACGATATAAGTTATACAAAATATTATACAAGATTGCCAAATAAAATATATATATTATATATATACATATAATTATTTACATATATATATACAGGGTGACCCATTTTAACTTCCCCACCTGAATTTCTCGTAATCTAAGCCAGATAGAGAAAAATGGTCCAGACAAAAGTAGAAGGGGACAGAGGGGGTCACGTAATGGTACCAAGGACCTTGACCTTGAACTCGATTTTCAAGGTTATTTCAAGGTCAAAGTGATTTTTTTAAATGGCATCCCCTATTTTTTATTACATATTCTTGTAGCTTATCTCGAGACCTTTTCAAAACACTATAAATAAATGTTTTTTCGTTAAATATTTTCCGAGTTATAAGGCTTGAAATAATTTCTTAATTTTACATAAACTATAAAATATCTCGTAAAATATTCACTTTTCGATGACCTTACCTCAATACTTTTATGCACAGAATAATGAGAGGAATCAATTGGTGTAAAGAAAACACATAGTTGTTTTTAAAAAAATATATGTAATTGTTAATTACAAATTGCACATTTTTTCTTAAAAACAACTATGTGTTTTCTTTACACCAATTGATTTCTCTCATTATTATGTGCATAAAAGTATTGAGGTGAGATCATCGAAAAGTGAATATTTTACGAGATATTTTATAGTTTATGTAAAATTAAGAAATTATTTCAAGCCTTATAACTCGGAAAATATTTAACGAAAAAACATTTATTTATAGTGTTTTGAAAAGGTCTCGAGATAAGCTACAAGAATATGTAATAAAAAATAGGGGATGCCATTTAAAAAAATCACTTTGACCTTGAAATAACCTTGAAAATCGAGTTCAAGGTCAAGGTCCTTGGTACCATTACGTGACCCCCTCTGTCCCCTTCTACTTTTGTCTGGACCATTTTTCTCTATCTGGCTTAGATTACGAGAAATTCAGGTGGGGAAGTTAAAATGGGTCACCCTGTATATATATATATATATATATATATAGTATATATATATAGATATATACAATATTAGTACATAATGAATAATAAAGATAAATGATAATTAATAATAAAAAGATAAATGATAAATGCTATCATCTTTTCTTATTGGACAGATTTAGCAATATGGATATTAAGAGAAAACGTTCTAAAAAAGATACTCTATATGTATCAAAACGACACCTCAGAAGATTAGCTGCACGAGAGGGAGATATTATTTCGAAAAATTTGGTTTATAAAAGTTCTTCGTCAAGTTATAATACTAAATGCATAACGAATGTAGACCATGATACATTTAAGTATAAAGGAGATACCGATAGTGATACGGAAAATGAAAATAATGTACAATATGAACATGAAAATAACATATTAGTACAACAAGAAAATATACAATCTATCTCTGATAGACAATCTGCATCAGAATCAGATTCACAACGATCATCTCTGAGCGATTTGTGTGACGAATCAAGCGATCTGGATTTTGATAATAACAGAAGTCCATATTTTGAAGATGACCTTGCAGCATGGGCTGTTGAGCATCACATTTCACACACCGCTCTAAATACATTGCTGTTAACGCTAAGAAAACATTCGTGTTTTTCAACACTTTCCGTAGACGCACGAACGCTGCTGAAAACACCGAGACAACAAGACATCCGAACAGTTGGTCCAGGAACATATTGTCATTTTGGTTTATTACAATCTATAAACCAAAATTTGTCATCTGTTAAAAAGAATATTGATTGCTTAAAAATAGCAATCAACATTGACGGATTGCCATTAACAAAATCGTCGCAACAGCAATTTTGGTCTATACTTGGCTCATTTATTCCAAATGGCAACGTTTTCATGATTGGACTTTATCATGGTAACGAAAAACCGGAAGATGCTAATGACTTTTTGAAAGATTTTGTCGACGAAGCAAAAGCTATATGCGAAAATGGAATTAACATCAACGGTCGACTGATACCATGTCAGATAGGAGCTTTAGTATGTGACACTCCTGCAAAAGCATTTGTTTTGTCTGTAAAAGGACATTCTGGATATTCCAGTTGCACGAAGTGTACAACGGAAGGAGAGTATATTAGAAATCGATTGTGTTTTCCACAGATGGACGCACCACTTAGATCTGACGATGATTTCATCCAAAAAATAGATGATAATTATCATAAGCCAAATATAACGTGAATTAATTTACATTATATTGAGTGGCACCCGATTTTCTACATTGTAATTGACTACAGGCCATTCACAACAACCGTCCAGTGGAAAAATTCTAGGCACCGATAGCTGTGAATGACCGATCAATTGCAATGTGGTCAATCGGGTGCCATCTCATATTGAGATTCATTACATCATGAATTATAAAATATACATTTTTTAATTTATTTTTATTATTATATAACATGTCACTTAAATTTGGTTAATATTTTTATTGAACATTATTTTTAAATTAGGTTTTTTATTGATTTTTCCCTATTTTTTATAATGAATAAATTCTTTTATATTTTTTAAAGATTTAAATTTTTGAATAAAAAAGCTGTAATGATTTGCTTTAAAATAATAATAATATATAAAAATGTATTTCATCTGCAGGTCTCAAGCTGTATTTCCCCGCCGCTTTCATCTTATAATATGGACTGAAGATGAATAATTAAAATCAACGTACTCGAGACGGTACCTCGCAACGTGTCTGTTAAGTTTTTTTTAAGTGACGTATCATACTACTGGATTAACATTTCTAACAATGGAGTGAGACAAAATGCAACACATCTACAATTTCTAATGGTACGACACATTGCTACAACATCGGAACAGATTCACAGAGTCGACTTACACCGATGCAGTCTTCAGAAAATAAGCCGGTGGGTGCTGGGACTGTCGTCCTAGGATGGCAGAGTCCGCACCGGTGCAGTCTTCAAAAGGTGTAATCTTCTCAACTAATTTGCTCAACTTTGCAGTTTATAATTAATATATAGTTTATATAATTAGTATATATAGTTTATATCCGATATTTATATTTCTATCCGAATTTCCAATCAAATGTTATTTTGCCGCTGCTAAAAGCCAGCGCCGCTTCTTGAATATTTTAATTTCAATTCCGTATTAATAGTAATAAGCGTTTTCTCGTTTATCTGTTTCAATGTCGCTTAGAATTAATATTACATTTAGAAATCTAATTGTGTTAGCTTTCAATATAATATATACATATATATATTGAAAGCTAACACAATTCTTCTGTTGGCTTCGAGTTTGGAAAAGAATATCTTGGAATTTTTACCGTGCGTACATTAAATCGTCAGAGTACAAATTTGATCGTTTATTTTAACGAACCATGTGCTTGAAATTGTATTTGAGTTGTATTGAGTACGCGCAGGTATCTCTTCTCTCTTTTGATGTAATTTTCTCGTTTATCTGTTTCAATGTCGCTTAGAATTAATATTACATTTAGAAATCTAATTGTGTTAGCTTTCAATATAATATATACATATATATATTGAAAGCTAACACAATTCTTCTGTTGGCTTCGAGTTTGGAAAAGAATATCTTGGAATTTTTACCGTGCGTACATTAAATCGTCAGAGTACAAATTTGATCGTTTATTTTAACGAACCATGTGCTTGAAATTGTATTTGAGTTGTATTGAGTACGCGCAGGTATCTCTTCTCTCTTTTGATGTAATTTTCTCGTTTATCTGTTTCAATGTCGCTTAGAATTAATATTATATTTAGAAATCTAATTATGTTAGCTTTCAATATAATATATACATATATATATTGAGAATGCAATAAAAACATTAATTAATAAGAAATTGACATATATTAATAATCTAACCTAATCCTAACCTATCCTGTGCAATGCGTGAGCGCGCGCGCCTGGCGGTATATGCACGTGTGCGTATATAAGTGATCTACTGTAATCTTCCCGTTTTCATCATATCCTGAAATTGCCCTCAAACTGTAGACATTCGCGGAGAAATACTATGGGAGATGCTACCCCGGACATTAGATCATTCGTTGAACGTACTGCGTCAATCGCAGTACCGTTTGAGATTGTTCTGAGAATGTACGCAATATACTTTTGTGATATTCTCCGAACAATCTCAGTATCTCCGTGTGCTGTTAGGGAAATATATTGCCGGTTACGCAGCGTTCAGATTTAAAAACAAATACAATCATTTAGGTACTTCGACTGAAATGATAGTTAATCCACAAAACGACTGGATTAATTACATTTCAAAAGGAAAATTAATAAGTCCTTCTTCTGAATTGCTGGTAGTTGCAAAAATAATGAATGAAGAATTCCAAAATTACCATGGAAACTTCATTCAGAAGGGTCCTTGGATTTTCAAAACAATAGCAGATATTATAGAAAAAAAAAAAATATATTAAAATACCACGGGAGGTATTATTATGTTTAATTCGTACGCGCACTTATATTAGAGTGCGAATTATTAATAAACAAATTTCGGCCGAAAACCATAAAAGAAAGTATAATAAAAAAATATCAAAATTTACAAACTGTACAGTTACTAAGTAATTTAAATGTATTAATATTTTTTTGTATTTATTGCCTGTTACATTTGTCTGTTATTTAATTTATGTTAAAATATATTTACAATAAATATTTATATTTATATACATTTTTCAAAAACTTGTTCAACTTGCTTCAAATACCATTTAAATTCTACAAGATGGCGGAAACTTGTCACGCTCTCTTATTGCCTAATAAAAATGCCTGCACACGAGCACACCTTGTTTCTTACCATGGATGTAGTATAGCCTGAAGAGTCCGCGTCAGGCTGTCGTGGTGGTCCAGAGAGCACCCGCCTTGCTATCGTGTCGGCCTGGTCGTTGTGGCGGCCCGGAGAGCACGCGCCTTGCAGTTGTGGCAGCCCTGAGAGCACACGCCCATGGTGGAAAGAAACAAGGTGAGTTATTGCGCATAATGGCGGCAAAGAGTTGGGGGACTTGCTTGTCAACCAATCACGGGGGACCCATTTTATGCGCGCAAAATTCAAACGTTCACAGCTGATTAAAAAATCAAAACAGTATTGTAAATTAAAATAACAATAATATATTATTTGAAAAATGAAACAATTTAACAAATTTGAATATTATTAATAAATATAAGCTAAATATGAACTAGATTGCACATTTTAATATATTGTACAAAAATTATATTTTTCTAAACTCATTTTCTTTATTTCAATAATCTTGCATGATGAATCCATCATATGAATGATTTATTATTCATACCGAAGTAATTTTTTTGGCGGTTCATTGACACAAAATCGTGGAAACGAATGTAACCGTTTCTTTCGTTCACTCGGTAAGTCCAGAAACTCAGTTGGCACGGATCCCTTTTTAAGTCTACGTATTACACGTGCTTGGACTTTGTTTGACTGTGGCTTCGTCAGTTGCTCGTTTATGCATTCTGCTTTAAAATGCACTTCGCATATTCGTTCTGAAAGTTAATTTTGTTACAATTATTGTAATAAGAAATACGCTAATGACATGCATAATTTTAAATTATAATATGTACCATGTTTAATCTGATGATTGACATTTTTGTGACAAGCCTCGAGCCATTTTCGACGCAAATCGGCATCTTGCGAGAATGTATAAAACATTACATTATCGCTAAATGCACGAGAACTGCGACTATTACAATTTTTAATGCAACAGGTCGGCATACTGTCTACAAAGATAAAGTCACATAATATTACATATTACACCAAACTCTAAACAAATCTTCATATTATATATTCATTTATTACTTACACGACGGTCACATCGGTCTTTTCCAAATTTAAGAAAACTCTCTGCACGAACACTATATATTTTTTTAAGAGGAACACTGTATACACTTTATATACGTTAATAAAGCATGTCATCAGCCATCAGCCATACTGAATTTTCATTAAATGGGCCCCCTATGATTGGCTGTCCGCTCCCCACTACCTTTAGACTACTGCGCAACCACGAGAATAACTCACCTTGTTTCTTTCCACCATGCACACGCCTAGCTGGGGTACGTTCCAAAACCTTACTCGGGTGCACTATAATACTAGAAGTACTATAGCATACGTGACATATACTATAGCAACTTCTAGTGTTATAGTCACCCGGGTAAGGTTTTGGAACGTAGCCCTGATGTGGCGGCTCTGGGAACACACACCTGGGTGCTGGTGGCGGCCCGGTGAGCACACGTCTTGTTGATGTGGCGGCCCTGAGAGCACACACCTGGGTGTTGGTGGCGGCCCGGTGAGCACACGCCTTGTTGATGTGGCGGCCCTGGGATCACACGCCTGGGTGCTGGTGGCGGCCCGGTGAGCACACGCCTTGTTGATGCGGCGCCCCTGAGAGCACTCACTGGGGTACGTTCCAAAACCTTACTCGGGTGCACTATAATACTAGAAGTACTATAGCATACGTGACATATACTATAGCAACTTCTAGTGTTATAGTCACCCGGGTAAGGTTTTGGAACGTAGCCCTGGTGTGCGACGGCCCTAAAGAGCACACGTCTCGAGATATTAGGCGGTCCTGTGAGCACACACCTTTACTGAGTCCTGAAAAGAACTGATAATACAAAATCTTCTTGGCGATGGATAGCCCATGATGTAAGAAGAAAGGTGAAACAAGTAACCAGATGCGCAGTAGACCATACTCTGGACCAATCAGAAGTAGGTCCAAATTTTGAAATTCAATATGATTACGGCTCCGGTACTGGGACGTATTTATACTGTATTTATAGGTTAAACGGAGATAGTCGGATTAATCGGAGAAATTCAAAGGCTATTTAAAAAGAAGAAGAACGTGAAGGTAAGGTTGAGACTTTGTACATTAATGAAAATTGTGATAATTGTTATTTCAAATTTTTTAAACTTGGATGAGAAGAAATTTGGAAAGATAAAAGATTGAGGTTATATGTATGGCTAAATTGTTGTATTTCATGTTTATAACAACAGTGTTTATTGCAACAGTGATTTGTGTTAAAGACAATAAATTGGAAATTATAACGTACAATTCAATGTGTAATGCAGTGTAATTTAATCCGTCTATAATTATTTGGGCGTTCCAATCAAAACACTTCCTAATATACCTACTGATTGGCTTTCCGTATCCAGAGGAAATTGCATGTATCCCAGTAGTGACTTTTTCCAAGCAGCAGAAATTATGAATAGCGAATTCGAAAACTTCCATGGCAATTTTTTTAATCGAGAAAGTAACATTTTTGATAGATTAACAGATATTGTTTGCAGAAAATTAAATAATAACTTTCCTAGGAAAGTGATTGCGTGTCTTGTGCGTACTCGAACACATATATCAGATTGAGAAGAATGAATAAAGAAATTACTGAAAACAACTATTTAAAGAAAAGATCCAAAAAATTGCACAAAATTTGTAATAAAAAGATAAGGTAGATAGGCTTATATCCACAATGCCAAAAATCCGAGATTTTGATTCAATTTCTTTGATGACTAGCGTTATAACAGAATTTATTAAAACTTAACTTACTAAATTTAAGAATACCAATATCTATCAGTTTTAATTTTTTAGTCCTATAATGTGAGTTATATAATTTTTTTATTTTTTAACTTTGATTTTTATTACGTTGATTTTTATTGCGTTGATGTTTGATTTTTATTTGTTTTGAATTTAAAGAGAAATAATAGTTTCTGTTACATTAAATTATTTGTAAAATTTTAACAAATGAAGATTTAGAAATAAAAATATGTCGTTTTCATATCCTAATTGCTTAATTTACCTACATAAATTATATAATTTTATTTATATAAATTTATCTATATAAATTTATCTATATAATTTTATCTATATAAATATTTTTATCTATATAAATTATAATTAAATCACCTTTATCTTGTCTAAGATTTATATGTAATTTATTTTAACTTTATCTTGATTATTTTAAGTTATCTAAGCGCTATATATAAATAAAGACATTTTTGCACTTTGTTTGTATTATGTTTAAATCTTGCGCCTCCGCCGATGGACTCACGACCAATCGTACGCGGTCGTGAACCGCGAGCGGCCTTAACCAATGAGCGTGGCGCTCTCGGCGACTCGCGGACGTGCGCTTCTTCTTCTCCCTTCATTCTGTTAGTGACTCGCCTCGACACGGGACGGATCTCGCATCGCAAACCACGACCTCAAGCAGCAACGGTTTGGAAGCCTACCCGACATTTTCCTTCCATCCTCGGAAACCGCTCTCAACCTGTCTGGAGATCTCTCGGATTGCATCCAAGGCCCTAACTTGAGGATTATCGGACTTAAGGCGCCTCGGTTCCCAGGAATTGACCGAAACTCTCTTCCGTGCGGTATTGCGCAGGTTTACCTCGACCCACTTCCCCCAGCTCCCCCCCCCGTCCATCCGCGAGCTGGGAAGAGTGCGGTACCCATTTCTGTTGATCGCAAGCGTCTTGAAATTCTCTGTTTCCCCCGCTGAAGCAAACTGGCTCCCCGGTAGAACGCTCTCGAGCCGGTTACGACGTCATACGTTTTTTCACGCTTGCCGTCTCTGTCTCTCCCGCTGGGGCCCACCGGCTCCCCTGAAGAACGCTCTCGAGCCGGTGAGGGCGTCCTACGAATTACATTTTCACATGTCGTCCTCTTGAGCATCTAAAGGAATCACCAGAAGTTCGCTGGCATCCGCGTTGTCTGAGTGAAAACGATCTATCCTTCCTTAACGGTCCCTTCCTAAGTTACGCTCGGGCCGTTAGGAGGTTCACGCTTTTTTTTTGTTTTATCACAGTCATGATATGACTCATCCATTTAACGTTAACATAGTAATTATCTTTATTTTCAGCGAATAACAGGATCCGTAAATCCAGTGTAATTACCTATCGAGTCTTAATCACTTAACCTTGTCTTATGTAATTGTAATAAAAGTCCATCTATTTCTCTAAGTCTTGTTGCCATCCTTTTCCTGCCGCCTGCCACCCGCGAATTCACGTCTATATCTTAACATATTATTTCAAGTATTTTTACATTTTCGTATTTATTTTTTCTAAAAACATCTACATTTTAAGTACGTGTGATTGTTTCGTATTCAAATTGCGATACATATGATTGTTTCGTATTCAAATTGCGCGGATATATTTGGACCTAAATTTCATTGGTTCACCGCACATCGAGCCGCCGAGATGCGCGTTGTTTCACCTTGTTTCTTACATCATGGGATAGCCTATACAGTCCTTGATGTCCTCAGGACGGATGAATCGATCATCTTCTCGGTCGGGGGTCCCGGTACATATACCGTCGATATTGAATCTTCGACACGGGAAAGTCGCCGTTTTGCGGCCGCCTAGTGGCGGCGCCCGAACTAAAATTCGGCGGCTCGTTGCGCCGAGCGGCGGCGTATGTGCGGCTGTGTGAACTGTCCGCCACAGCAAATAACCATATAAATTTTTAGTTATGAATGAAAGTAGATTGGTGCATTATTGCGCACAATAATGCACTAATCGTCTTTAATTAATAATTAAAAATGTATATGGTTATTTAGCGCGTTGAGTTTGCACGCCAATGCAAGCGGGGTATACGGAGAATAAAAGGAAAAGATGGATTCTAGTCTATCTCGGTATTCGTCGTTAGTATTTAAAATGTCTTTATTATACTCGGTACAAAGAGAATACGTTCGCTCGCGATAACAGGAACTGGTCGAATGCTGTGTCACCTCGCAGGATTAACGTTCCCGACTCTCTCTTGTCTCCTCGAAGACCTTTCTAACTTCCCGAATATTTATTATTTTTAATCCTCAAATCTGTTGCCGTTAGTGTTTGTTGGCCCGTCTTTTGTCGCGAGTCTCCGTGTGTTTGTGTGTACCCGTATGCTCGTTATTCGACCTCTTTTGGTGTATTATAACATTGTAATATTTTCGGTGGAATATGTGTCGATATGTAATCGCCACAGTACTCCCCTGCCAGTGCTTTACCAATAGCACGAAGGAAAAAAAAAAAAAACATAAACACGGACACTCGCTAGACGCGGCCGCAATGCTTATATATCCCGTGGGCAACACTTTCCGACACGCGTATGAAAATATGTACGTTAATATAACATGTGACAAATAGTTAAATACAATAAATAAATTAAATTAAATCCGTAAATAAATAATTTAGAATAAATAAGTAAATAAAATAAATAAAATAAATAAAATAAATAACAAAAGATACGTAATACTTAATAATAAATAATGAATAATAAATAATAAAACTCGAGACTACTTCTTGGGAACGCGTCCGCGTCACAAGCCCGCCTGGAATCTGTCCGGGAATCGAACCCTTCTTCCTGCTCTTGTTTTGGCGTTGTTCGGGCTCTGCGGGAGCGAAGTCCGCCCGGCCGGCTCTGGCCTCTCTTCGTTCTGTTCTGTAAGAATGTACGCGGGTTTTAGGCGATCGATTGTTATACTTTTGTCTTCGCCGTGCATACGCACGACGAAGACTTTATCGCTGCGGCTGACCACCGCGTACGGTCCCTCGTACGGAGCCTGTAAAAGTGTCTTCGAACGAACACCTGTTCAGCGGTCGCCAGGTCCCTGTAAACGAACGGCCGTCGCTCGCCGTGTCGCGACCCGTCGACCGGCCGCAGCCCGTCCAGTCGGTGACGCAGCTCCCTCACGAAGTCGGCGGCATCGTCCTCCCGGTTCACCGCCTGTCGACTCAAAAACTGGCCTGGGAGTCGCAGCGTCTGCCCGTACACCAGCTCGGCCGTGGTCGCCTGGATATCGTCCTTCCATGCTGCTCGGATCCCGAGCAGCACCGTCGGCAGCGCCTCGGTCCAGCGGCTACCCTCGTGGCACTTAACTGCCGCCTTGAGCTGGCGATGAAATCGCTCGACCATTCCGTTCGCCTGCGGGTGATACGCCGTCGTCCTTAAGTGCTGCGCCCCCGTGAGCTCGCCTAGCCCCCGAAATAGACGGGACTCGAACTGCCGCCCCCGATCCGTGGTAATTCGCAGCGGTGTACCGAATCGGCAGATCCAACCCTCGTAGAACGCCCTTGCGACTGTCTCCGCTTCCTGGTTCATCAGTGGTATCGCCTCCGGCCATCGCGTAAAGCGGTCCACACAAGTAAGGCAGTATCGCATGCCCTCCGAGACCGGCATGACGATGATGTCCAGGTGGACGTGCTCGAATCTACCGGATGGAACGGTAAACTTTCCGAGGGGCGCCGCCACGTGCCGGGACACCTTCGATCGCTGGCAGGGCAAGCACGCTCGAGCCCATCCGCGACAATCAGTTCTCATCGATGGCCAGACATATCGCTGCGCCACCGCCCTGGTCGTCGCCTTAATTCCGGGGTGAGCCAATCCATGCACCAAGTCAAAGGCGGATCTGCGAAAAGACTTGGTCAAAAATGGTCGCGGCATCGACGCCGCCGTGTCACAATACACAGCTATTCCGGTGCCGGGAATTTGAACTTTTTCTAATTTCAGACCGGAATCCCGATGTAAATAGTCTTCGAGTTCCTTGTCGTCTTTTTGTGATTCCGCCAACGCGGCATAGTCCATAGGCGAATGGACCTCGTCAAGCCTTGACAGCGCATCCGCGACCACGTTCTCCTCGCCCGACACGTGTCGGACATCCGTCGTAAACTGTCCGATGAAGTCTAAGTGTCTGAACTGGCGCGGCGTACTTTTGTCAGGCCTTTGTCGGAAGGCAAAGATCAGCGGCCTGTGGTTAGTATATACGGCAAATGTGCGTGCCTCTAACATGTGCCGAAAATATTTGATCGCCAGGTATATGGCCAACAGCTCCCTGTCGAACGCGCTGTACTTCACCTCGGCGGGCCTTAGTTTCTTCGAGAAGAAAGCCAAGGGTTCCCAACCTTGTTCGCCTCGCTGTTGCAATGCCGCTCCCACGCTATGTTCGGATGCGTCAGTGAACAGAGCGAGCTCCGCGTTGACTCTCGGGTGCGCCAGGAGAGCAGCCTGCGCTAAGCTCTCCTTTGACGCCTCGAACGCTCGAAGGGCCCGTGGCGTCCATACCACCGGCGTCTTCCCTTTTCCTTGTCCCTGAAGGAGATCATTCAACGGTGCCAAAACCTCGGCGATCCCCGACAGGAAATGTCTGTAAAAATTCAGCATGCCAAGGTATCTCCGGAGATCCCCGGCAGTCCTCGGCACCTGGCACCCTCGTATCGCGTCCACTCGCGCCGGCAGTGGGCGGGTTTCGTCGCCCGACACCAAATAACCGAGGAACTCTACCTCCGCTCGACCGAACACGCACTTCGCGGGGTTGATCACCACGCCATATTCCGCTCGAATAATGTCCGCAGGTGGCTCTCGTGTTCCTCGACCGATGACGACGCGACGAGGATGTCGTCGAAATACGCGTAGCAAAACTCGAGCCCGCGCAAAACTTCATCGACGAAGCGTTGGAACGTTTGCGCCGCGTTCCTCAGTCCGAACGACATACACGGAAACTCGTACATACCGAATGGCGTGGTAATCGCTGTCTTCGGTATGTCCTTCTCCGCGACCGGTATCTGATGATACGCCCGGACGAGATCCAGAGTGGTGAACACTTTTTTTCCTTGCAGTGCCTGCGCGAAGTCTTGGATATGGCGCACTGGGTAGCAGTCCGGGACCGTTCGCGCATTCAGCGCCCTATAATCACCACAGGGTCGCCATTCCGCGCTTTTCTTCTGCACCAGGTGTAATGGTGCCGACCAGCAGCTCTTTGATGGCCGTGCTATGCCGAGTTCCACCATCTTCTGGAACTCTCTTCGTGCCGCCGCTAAACGATCCGGCGCGAGTCTCCGCGTTCGCACACGACCGGCGGTCCTGAGTCGTCCGATAATGACGTGTGGTGGTCTCCTCTCACGCGCCCTCTGGCCTGGTGATATCCGGGTATTGCTCCAGGATCAAGGATACGGCGTTTCCCGTTCACCGGTCTTCTATACAGGGCGAATGCACTGACACAACGTAACTGTCAAGCTTGCCGTCACCCGGATCGGACGGTATTCGCGCGAGCTTTAGGTCGATCGAGGTCCGTGGCTGCAAGAGGGGAAGTCCGCGCCGATGATCGGCCCCGATAACGTCCAGACTACAAACTGCCATGTATCGCGGCAAAACTGAAATTAAAATGAGCGTTCTGTTCCGTACGTAAAATTGGCGTGCCGTTTGCAGCGGGAAATTGTAGGTAGGACCTTTGCCGCGCCCCGAACCATCCTTCGGGGTACACAAGAGATCGGCACCGTGTCGATTAAGAACGTCGCCTGAATCGGCACTGTCCGTCACGAAAGGCGACTCGTCCGGTGGCCTGTGTCACTGGTCGCCACTAGATTGGCCACCGCGCTTCTGCGAGCAGGCGCTCTGCACTCGACGCGCCTGCACCGAACCGCCAGTGATACCACATGCCGTTGCTTTCTCGCCGGAGGACCGCGGTCCTCGCGACCGGTGAAAGCGCGAAGCGCTAGAACAAGCGAACGCAAACGCGAACGCGGGACGACGTTGTCATCGTCATGGATCCCGCGGAATCGACTCTCGCCCGACTGGGCGCGATTGACCTGCGGTGGATGGCCGCCGCTGTTCCGCCATCCTGCCAACAAGCTGGCCTCATTCGGTGCGCGAGTCGCACCCTCCATCTTCGCCTTCGATAGAAGCTGAGTCAACCGCGACCCGTCCTTGCGGAGATCTTAAGCGCTCGACACCTGGAAATACATCGGCAGCGCGCTCGTTGTCGTTCCACGATTGCATCCGCAATGTCTCGACAGCTGCTCTTAGAGAAGAGCCGCGCGCCGCCACCAGATGCGGCTGGATGTACGTCGGCAACCGACTCAGCCAAATTGTTCGCACCACCGGATCACCGATCATCGTACCCGCGAGACCGGCAAATGTTCAGGAATTGCGATGGTTTCCTGATCGCCGAGCCTCTCGTGCCCAGGAGCCTGCGGGTTTTGTGCCCTGCGATAGGCCGAGACGTCGCTTAATCAATTCAGCCTTTTAACGTCTCGTACAAGGCGTTCGTTCGAAGATTTGTGAGAAATCGCGTACCGGTGGTGTACCGCGGGCCACCCTTGCCGTCAAGAACGCGTACCCGAATTCCATAAGGAGACGCGAACTTCTAGTCACTGATTTTAAAAAGATTTTATGTGGTATAGT
>CABEGB010001110.1:0-118916 GCA_901521435.1 Crematogaster levior
TACCATGCAGGATTATTAACTAAATATTCGATTGTTGCTCCCCTGCTGAAAACCACTTTCCATATGAATGCTTATAAAAATTTTATTTATAGTGCCCCTTTCTAAGACCATTTTGACGGATCATGCGCGAATTTCCTCTCCGTTAATGCGAACTTAGCGAAACGATTCAATATTAAACACTATAAAACTACCGCGTACCCCCATAATAGGTAATGGGTCTATAGAACGTGTTCAATATGTAATATGGAATACTTGAAACTCAAGCGCAAAAGGAAAAGATTGGGACGATCACATACCTTTAGCCATGTTTTCTTATAATACTAGTGTTCACGAAGGAACAAAATATACTCCTTTCGAATTAATCTTCGGTCGTCTTCCCCGTTTACCCGTAGCTTACCCTCCTATTGAAGAAGACACTCTCGTTACCTACCCTGAATATTTAACCAATCTTTTCAATCGTCTATACGACATACAAAACGAAGCTCGCGAAAATTTAATTCAAGCAAAAGAAAGAAGTAAAAGGTACTACGATCGCCGCGTTAATACAGTTACCTTTCATGAGGGCGACTATGTATACTTGTTAAAGGAACCACGAAAGGGAAAATTCAGTGACCAATATACGGGACCTTATCAAATTTTAGAAGTAAATAGCGAAACCAATAACGTGACTATCCATTGTAAAAATAAACCACGAATAGTCCATCAAGACAAATTAAAATTAGCCCCGTTTGATCCGGGATGAACAAACCATTTTATATTTCTAGGCCCCAGTCGAGCTGAGCTCACTGAAGTGATCCGGTACTCCACTTCACTTCATCTCCATTTACTCGGTATTATTTTTATTCATCTTATTTTCTTTTACTTCTACTTTAATTAATTTTTCTTTTTCAAAATGCAAAATACTGTCTGTATAGCCCCTTTAGATGTAAGATGTCGAATCACTATACGCGTTCTTAATAAATTAACCAATCAACTTACTTGTTTAAATTGCCAGGATATTTCAAGTCTCTCCCTTAAATAACGATTCTCAATATAAAATAATAACTAATCACGATATCGTTAGAGCACCATATGAGTCCTACTGTTGTCATAAATGTTTTCAGGAAATAACTACGAATTTACTTGTCCATACTTGTACAACTTGTACAGATTCTTATAAGTTTTTGTTGAATCATTTTGGAAAGAGGTTTATAAATCCTCATTATACACATTTCAAATTCGATAACATTCACAGACATTTGAATCATATAACTAGCAGCATCTGCCTCCCCCGTACAAATCATTACGAAAATTACGCTCGTCTTTTTAGATAAAATGTACCCGCCAGAAATCAGCAGGTGTCCTAGACCGCCTACGTTACTCGTCGATTACCCTTGGTTCGCCGAATGTTATTGTTTTCGAGCGTATGGCAATCAAAGAACGTATTCCTCCCCAATAATATGTAACTACTGTTATTCTAACTTGGATTATCCTGAAGGCTACAATATTTCAGAATTTCACAGTCTTATATATGGCAGTATTAATAACGAAATTAACTGTTTCCATTGCGAAAGAGATATGAGATACGTTAGAAGAGCTGTAAATTGTGATGACTTTTTTAAAATTTATGAATATAGTCGGGGCCTTACGACGAGAAAATTACGACGTTAGCGCGGTATCTCGTCTTTACTACGATCTAATTGACGATGAGCTTGTAACTCTACATTTACATAATCCTAATGGAGTTCGTGAAAACAGGGTACTAACACTATAACCACTGTACTACTGATGGCTTAACACTAATATATCAACTTAATGCTAATATATCAACTTTGCATGTAATTACTAATCCAATCATAATCCTTAAGTTTAACAACTATTATCCTATATGCTAAGTTAGAATTATAACTGCTTTGAAATTAGTGTATGTTCGAGTCATTTTGTATAACCGATACCATACACTATAACCTAGTGATGCCGATTCTTGAATCGATGCATCGAGAATCGATTCTTTTTGTTCTTAAAAAATCGATTTTTAATCGATTCTTTTATTTTTGATTCTTTTCGAATCGATTCAATTTTTCAAAGCATCGAATCGATTTATTCTGCTACACTCCGGACTTCCGGAGTCCGGACACCGGTCTATGGTATGTACTTCGGAACTTCGGATTAGAAGAAATGGCTGTGGCTGCATTTCCGTAATTCACTGCCAGTACTGAAAATCTATAATATATGTAACATGAACTTTAGATTTTCAATACTGGCAGCGAATTACGGAACGCAGCCTTTAAGAACAAAAAGAATCGATTCTCAATGCATCGATTCAAGAATCGGTATCACTACAGTCGTATGTCGGATGCGAAGCAAATCGACCAATCATGTCGAGCAGTAAGGCAATCATGACGATTATGATTGGCTGATTTGCTTCCGACATCCGACATACGACTGATTGTAGTGTGACGTCCCGCCAATTTTTAAAATTAGAAAAACCCTCTTATTTTATAATTTTGTGTGTTACTAGATACTTACTCATAATTTTACATTATTGCAAATTATCTGTTTCCTTTTTCCTTTTTCCACTGTTATACATATATATATATATATATATATTTCAGTATTAAAATCACTATTTTCTATAATACTTACCATTTTAGTACACTATTTTACTATTAATTACATGTTATTACGTTATTTTATTATTTATATATTTTTCTACGATTGCTATTTTATTGTACTTTTGCTATATATATATAGATATCTAATAAGCAACAAGGCGTTGCTATTGGAACAACGGAAAATATTAGAAAACAAAATAAAAAGGAAGAAAGACGTAAAATCTAAAAACCCATATAAACTTTAGTTATATCAATTAAAATTGTTACTAATGTCTCACCCAGTATGTGTCGCGACTTCCATACATAGGGAGTCTCAATATATATATATTTTTATCACTGGCACAGTATGCCAATTACTATAACTTTAATTAATACTATATGCTATATTTATAATAATACACAATACGTATATATAATCATTTTTAATAAGCGACGTCGAAAAGGTAGAAAACCAGATAAAATTATAAAATTAAAATCAAATATACAAAAACAAATCTAGTATATTCATTATCGAATTATATTAATGTCTATTTACAATTTCACGCTATTACAAATTATTTCTTTAAATTATTGTTTTGATATAAACATATGTCCTCTATAATGTTTAACGCTAATTTTACTATTCCATGTATTATTCTTTTGTTCTTAAATTTTAATTTTTACTTTTTAGCATATGTTCATACTTTTGCATAGTATTTTATGTTTTAATTTCGTTAATATACAGATAAATATACTTTATAAAAGAATGTGCAAAGAAAAGATAAGAAATTCACATAAAAATTATAAAATACAAAAGGGTTAAAAAAGGGAGTTACAATATATCCGCGTTAGATAAGTATTTTAGTTATATATACTTAAACATTTAAATTACCTCTAATTCACGCAATTATTATATAAGATAACTAAAATTAATTGCATTAATCAATTAATTACGCTTTATTCCTGCTCTGTCGATTCTCCAAGTGCTTTTTTTTTTTACCTATCCTTGTTCATACGTATAATTTCTTACGCTTCTCCTTATTAAGCTTACCTTCTCGCACTCGTATAAAATCATATTCTATTGCTAGCGCACCGCTACTATACATAACTCTATTAAACTTACCTTGTCTAATGCATTATTACTCATACAGGGTGAGTCATTTTAATCTATGGACCCGAATATCTTCCAAATTACGGTATCTACAAAAAAATGGTTTAGATAAAAGTTGACCAGGACAGAGGGGGTCGTTAAATTGTACCATTGGTTTTGACCTTGAGGTCAATTTTGAAGGTTATTTCAAGGTCACAATGGTTTTTTTAAACGGGACACCCTATTTTTGACTGCGGATTTCGAAAGAGCGGAAAATTTTACATCAAACTTGTCTTATGAAAAAATTGTTTTTGCGACCTTGGAAAGGTCAAAAATGAAGGTGAAATGCCTGAAAAACGATCTGGTGTACTTTTTCTGAAATGACGTGGTTTTCTGGGTAACACAAATGTGCATAATGCTTAAACAAAGTCAAACCTTTTGAAGGTCATATCAAGGTCAAAAGCACTTTCATCTTACTTTTAGCGTTACCCGGAAACAACGACGTGGACGTAGTAAGTTTTGTTTCCTTTAGGGTGCTTGATTATCGTGAGTCCCCTTGCCTCTCACGTCGGGGTGCTTGATTATCGTGAGTCCCCTTGCCTCTCACTGACACTGTAATTTAAATGAATTGTTCAAAATTACCTCCGTTGGCTTCGAGGCATAACTGCAACACTTATTGTACGTGCCTTTTTAAATGCCAGTTACAATGACAGATGGATTGGACGAAGGGGTCCAGTTGAATGGCCTCCTTGCTCACCAGATCTGACGTCGCCGGATTTCTTTTTATGGGGATACTTGAAAAATGTTGTTTTTGCTGAACGACCAACCACAAGAGATGATTTTATGGACCGCATTCGTAGAGCTTGTGCAGCCACTCCTAGAACTACCCTGCTTAGAACTGTGGATAGTTTTCAAAACAGATTGCAGTTATGCCTCGAAGCCAACGGAGGTAATTTTGAACAATTACTCCGTGGGTAATTCATTTAAATTACAGTGTCAGTGAGAGGCAAGGGGACTCACGATAATCAAGCACCCTGACGTGAGAGGCAAGGGGACTCACGATAATCAAGCACCCTAAAGGAAACAAAACTTACTACGTCCACGTCGTTGTTTCCGGGTAACGCTAAAAGTAAGATGAAAGTGCTTTTGACCTTGATATGACCTTCAAAAGGTCAGGTCGAAAAACTAAAAAATCCCTATGCTCATGTAAAAAGTGCCATTGTTTAAGAGCCCATTGTCAAGAAACAGGTTCTGCGGTCAAAAATAGGGTTTACTAATCAAAAATGCGTTATGAGCCTCAAACAACCTTGAAAATTGACCTCAAGGTCAAGCTAGTCAAAGTGATTTACACTTTTACAATTCATTGACTTTGTTTAAGCATTATGCACATTTGTGTTACCCAGAAAACCACGTCATTTCAGAAAAAGTACACCAGATCGTTTTTCAGGCATTTCACCTTCATTTTTGACCTTTCCAAGGTCGCAAAAACAATTTTTCATAAGACAAGTTTGATGTAAAATTTTCCGCTCTTTCGAAATCCGCAGTCAAAAATAGGGTGTCCCGTTTAAAAAAACCATTGTGACCTTGAAATAACCTTCAAAATTGACCTCAAGGTCAAAACCAATGGTACAATTTAACGACCCCCTCTGTCCTGGTCAACTTTTATCTAAACCATTTTTTTGTAGATACCGTAATTTGGAAGATATTCGGGTCCATAGATTAAAATGACTCACCCTGTATACCATATTCAATTAAACTATCTCTCTTCTATACATGCGATTCTTATGTCTTTGTTAAAATGCAGTTCCTTTGTTATAATCTTGCTATATACCACGCTTTATAAATTATTCGCAGCATTTTCTTTTGATTAAATTATTCCATTATTATTATTAAAATATATATGTTGTACTTTATCATTAATTTTCCGTTGTCATCTTATGCAACGTTATATACCTCATACTATTGTTAATGCTCAATGCGAATCATTAATTTATTCACATTGTACTCTTACGAATAAGTTAACATTATTGTTCACTTGCCACAGCCTTGATGGAAAAATATTCCTTTCACCCTTTATCAAAGTTAATAAGTCTCAACAATTCTTGCCGCCTCATACCACCGCGCAAAAATTGTTGAATTTAAAGTTGCGAGACGCCAAAACGTCTGACAGATAAGACAAGAAAAATACTCGGGTTGCATTTATAATTTACTAAACTATTCGTCACCAGGCTGATGCAAGTTAACGTGACGTAGAGCCGTACGTCACGATTTCCTACCCTATACGTTTTGCATTTAAGAACATACTCCCTACTCTATGTACACCCCTTCCGTTAAAATCTTGAGGGCTCGGAAAATCTGCCGTAGCTCATCAAGAAGAGCGAAAAAAGTAGACAGAAAGATCAGAGGTTTTGAAGTGAAAGCACGCGCGAATTTATCGCCGAAATTTGAACTTAGAATATTTTCCGAAGTGTAAAATTTATACTTATACTCAATTCAGTTATATTCAGTCATATGTATTGTTAATTGAAACTGGAGAGAAAGAAGTGAGAGTTCAAAGTAGCAAGACGCGCTCAGTGTAATCGTGAAGAAAAGAACTCAAAAGTTTTGAGATAGTTCATATAAGTCATATACATTCATATACATTGTCAATCATTATTAAGTCAGAAACCGTACGAAAGGAAAAGTGAAGGGAAGGAAATTATTATTTCGGATTTGCTGAGGATTCCATACGAAACAGCCAATCCGATCCAAGGATACGAAAGAATATTGTCACGAGAGGAGTCAGCCAGAAATTAAACGTGACATATTTTGGTATAAGAGTTATCGTAAAGCAACCACTGTAAGTCCATTATTCTTTATTTTGTACACATCGTTCGTTAGTTATAACGGCCGAACCGAGACATTGTTAAAATCTGCCATTTCGTGACACTTGATCTTGTCACTATTATGTCACTTATTCACAAGTTCTATTATCCATAAACCTTATCAATTCTCTTTTCATTATTAATAACTAAACTTGATTACGCTATTCAACAAGTCAATTTTATTCAATTTAAAATTTTCATTAAATCTTATACCTTATACCTTATATAACCATGTCTCTAGCATTTATATAAAATTTTTCGAAATCATAATTATTGGATCCTAAACGCGCTAGCGTTAATCAGAACGGCCGATTCTACTTATATTTTGTGCCTTTTTACAAGTGTTCAACTATAAACCATATTACTGAGGTTTTGCATATTTATGTCTTAAGCCTGTATCACTAGACTACCTATATTCGTCAAGAATTTCTAATTCATTATTTTTATTAAATTACAACCGCGGAACCATATTCAGAGAATCGCTATACACTCCTTTATTATTAATTCAATTAATTATTGTGACAATTTATCAGGAAGTATACTTGAACACTTGAAATTTTGTAATCTCTACAATTGTTACTTAACATTAAGAGTTCTGATACGGAACATCTATGAATTATTTATGAATTATTGATAGCTTTGCTTCTGCAATTTTGTTAAAATATATATATATATATATATATATCCATATGCCTTAAAATACGTTTCAATTACCGTTTGTATTAACCTTGAATTTATATGAAAACATCTGACTCTGTCATAAATTAAAGTAGATTTTCGAATGTTCATACATGTTCAGTAACTTATTAAAAAATTTAATCATTATGCGTTTTGATATTTTATTGTATATCGAAATTTAAACCTATGCTCATGGCGTGAATTATAATTATATTCATATAGAGACTTTGAATAATAATTTTAAATTTGTACACTTATGTATCTTATGTAACTTTAGTTGAAATAGAGATTGTTCTACCAAATTATATTTAACATTTCGATTTCCCAATTACATTAAATTACGGTTATTAACATTCTACGTTGATTTCAAGTTAAATACTATTTACCTCGTGAAACAAGACAAAAACCTTATAACAATAATTAATTCATGTGTCATTTAATTGAGAATTCAGACAATCGAGATTTTATATTTACATTTGCATTCAGTAATTAATTCACGTCAAGAAATTATTTTATAATTATTATCTTTACCCCTACCCAAATTCCTTTAATAATAATTGTTCTTACAGCTGAAAAGAGGCAGGAGAATAAAACAAGTTGCTAGATTTAAATTCCTTTTTTTTTCTTTCAAAAGAATTTATACATTAATTTTTTTTTATACCTCCATTGAGTTTTAAAATATTACTAGTAACAATTTTTATTTTTTCCGCTTGAATCTTTACGGTCTACTAACCCCCTTTTTGACGTGAGTCTAAAGCTCTAGCAGAGCTAGGTTGAGGACCACGGATCTAACACCCTTCCGGAAATCGGCGAGTACCAAAAACTCTAGCAGAGCTAGGTTGAGGGCCGTTGTTTTTCCTTCCTGATTTTTCCTTTGGCCACGGATTCCAAAACTCTAGCAGAGCTAGGTTGAGGGCCGTGGCTCCGTTTTCCCTTGTAATGGTAAATATTGGAATTATCTCGAATGATTTTTTTGTCATTATAATTGAACTTTCTAAATAATTAAATCAACATTTAAATTCATGTATTACTACTTCCAACAAAAGTTTTCCCTTATTACTATAACTGTTCATTTGTTTTATTCGATTATTTTATTTCTATTAGTATCTCTCGTTTTCTCTTTTACTTTTGCACTAGCAACTTGTCTCTGCCTGAAGAAATAAAATATTTAATAACTACCCTGTGTCACTTATTATTGTAAACCCTTTTATTGAATCAAATATTTCATGTGTTTATTTGTTATCGATTGAATGTTTCATATGTCCATTGAACATTTTACACTGATGTCTTTAATTTGAATATTCCATGTAATTTTGTTGAAACTGCTATATCCTTATTTAACTATGTACTCTTGAGTTTTCGAATTGCCATAAATCAGTTATTTTCAAGTTATTTCCTTTCGCTTTATTTCAAATAGATGGTTGAACCGGAGCCACCTAAAATAGAATTGAAATCACGCGGTACTACGACCTTGGTCATTCCACGGCGTATCCTAGCTGCAAAGGTTAAACCCCTTCCCATCCAGAAGCCGCCTACTCCAATCCCTCGTCCCTTAATAAATAGGCGCGAACGCCCTCCCCTAATAGATTTGGAAACTGAAGTGAATCCTCGTCCTATACCCACCATCCTAATAGACTTATCCACACCTAACCCCCAAATTATCCCTCAAGATCTTCCCCCAGCGCCACAAGAGCCACAACAAGGTCCTTCCTCATCCCTTCAACCGTCCAGGACCATTCCTCCAATTCCTTCCTCTTCTTCGGAAGAAACTCAACCCGGTCCCTCGAGCTCCACTCCTTCTCCAAATATCCTACACATCCCTTTGTACATCAATCCCGAACGCTTAAATCCAGACGAGAGGTACGTTCGAAATTTGTACATACGCGCCCATTTTCCCCACCTTCGTCCGTCCCTTTTCAACAAACACCAGAGTTCCTCGCCGGCTTTGGAAGAATCGGTCAAAAGAGCCAAGCGACGATAAACATATTTCACAGGTTAGAGTAATTAATTAATTTGTTTCAACTAACATTATTCCTTCTCACTTGACCTCTCTGTGACGACAGCTCTCGCCAATCCCCGATAAAGCCTGTGTAAGCAGGTTGATCGAAAATCAATAAAGGAGAGCACCTCCGCAGGTACACTGAGGTAATACCTGCGAAGGAAAATATTACGAACCGCGGATCAATTCAATTGGCTTTAATTTGAGACTCATTACTCGCGATTACTTTTAACATAAAATTCATCTTATTTTGTCTTATTTCATTTTATATCGAACCGCGGGACGTAACAGTAGAACCAGCCTAAAGGCCGTATCACACTAGCGATTGCTGTTGGCGGTCGCGGTCGCGTTCGCTGTTGAGATTGTGCGTCGACCAATCAGAGCACAGCAGCTTGTGCTCTGATTGGTCGACGCACAACCTCAACAGCGACCGCGACCGCGACCGCCAACAGCAATCGCTAGTGTGATACGGCCTTAACAGTGTGTTAGTCTATCTTTGTTGTTCACTAAAGTTGAAAAAAGATAGAATGACATTGTGTTACACAGTGTCGCCTAAATGCTTTGATGGAAAGCTCCCACTGATTGGTCGCAGCTTCGATACATGAATACGCGCGTACAATACGCGTCGTGATCTAAGCCTAACCTAACCCAACAGAAAATCGAGAAAATAGTCGCTGCTAGTCTAGTCGTATATGTGCCGTGCTAAATAATTTTCTGAGTTGGAAGCACTGTCAATAACAAAAAACAAAAAAAATAGTTGCTGCTTGTCGCCATTATTCACCGCCGCGAGATTTATCCATCGCCTAGATTTGGTATTTGTTACTTTTATTTGAATGCACGCGATTTTAAACATACAATTTTTAGAAATTTTTTATGTTATTTTTATATTTTCTGTATAAACTACAGGCCTTGAAAAAGTCAAACATATTAAATAACGATGTCAACTAACAAAAACGTTGGAAATCAATCAGTATCTACATCGTTCAACGACTTGATCAAACGATATTTTGTTTTTTACGATGCAATATCAAAGCGATGCATATTATGTAACAAAATTTACAAACATCACAACAACACTACAAATCTAAAAAACCACCTGAAAAGAATGCACAAAGCTGTAACGATTAATCTACATTCGCCAAGTAAAAGTATGTCTGATAATGATCACATTATCGATGACCCTGAATTCTCTTCCGAATCCTCTTGTAGCCAGGAAACTGTTTCAAGTGACTCAATTAAAATGAAAAATCAGACTGCCGATGCTGCAGGAAAACAAGTACCAATTCGAAAGGCTTTTGCAAGGATAAATGAATATAATGGTAACTATGTTTAATCTTTTCCTCGAGTAACAAATTTCATATAAATTGTATGTAAGGAAAAAATCGTGACTCAAAGGATTAAAGTTTAATATAATTAACCTAAATCAAATCCGTGTTATAGATGGTGGAAATAAATCTGCACAAATCACGAACGCCATCACTTTCATGATTTCGAAAGACTTACAGCCACTGTCTATCGTAGAGGATGAAGGGTTTCGACGATTGCTGGCAGTTACCGCCCCTTTATACACCGTTCCAAATAGGACTACAATTACGAATCGTATCGACGAAAAGTTCTTCGCGCTATCTTCGATTGTAAAAGAAAAATTGTCAATGATCGATAACATTGTGCTGACATCGGATATTTGGACAGATAAATACAATAGCAAAAGCTATTTATGCCTTACGGCACATTTTATCGAGGGAACTGAAATTGAATCAATTGATCTTGGGGTTCGCCTTTTAGAAGAAGCTCACAATGCCGACTATTTGTCGAAAGTTCTTAAATCTTTTTGCCGTGAATGGAGTATCGATCTAAATAAAGTAATGCTACTTATCACAGATAGTGCCGGGAATATTTCAAAAGCAGCACGCGACACATTTGGACACTTGCCGTGCTTTGCACATCAGCTCAATTTAGTTGTCAACGACGCAATTAGATCAACAGATGAGTTTAACCCTTTGCGGCATACATTTTTCTATACGCGGAAAATAACTGAAAATTGTTACTCGGGGGTTTTTGGGGTCGCTGATTTCGAATCTGACGTCAGATTTTAAAAATTCAAAATGGCGGATCCAAGATGGCAGACCAAAATGAAAAAAGTTGCTTGATCTAAACGAAAATTAGTTACTCGTGGGTTTTTGAAGTCACTGATTACGAATCTAACGGCAGATTTTTAAAATTCAAAATGGCGGATCCAGGATGGCGAACGAACATAAAAATCGAGTGTTGAATTTTCTTCAAAATTGGTATTTTGGAGTATCTATGAAGTACTAAAATTTAATTACAATGCTTATCTACGAAGTACAAAAATTGTAATAACTACAGAAACATGATTAATTGTATATAGTAATTTCGCGTAGAATTATAATAACACAGATTATAATCCCCGGCAATAGGAATTTTTCATAAGGGTGGCGTTTCATTTTGAGACATAAAGCAACTAATTTTGAGATACATGATGGAATCAGTTTTTACACTGTACTGTCGAGCACTTTTTCAAACTACTCTTCAACACTTTTTTTTTATTTTTATCCGCCGTATTGCATCCGGCATTTTAAAATTGTTAAAACGGACCACGGATTCGTTCGTAATCAGTAACTTCGAACACCCTCCCAGTAACAAATTTAGTTTAGACCAAGCACGTCTTTGCCTTTTGTTCCGCCATATTGCATCCGCCATTTTGAATTTTGTAAATCTGACGTCAGATTCGTAATCAGCGACCCCGAAAACCCCCGAGTAACAAATTTCGTTTAGATCAAGCAACTTTCTACATTTCGGTCCGCCATCTTGGATCCGCCATTTTGAATTTTGCAAATCTGACGTCAGATTCGTAATCAGCGACCCCGAAAACCCCCGAGTAACAAATTTCGTTTAGATCAAGCAACTTTCTACATTTCGGTCCGCCATCTTGGATCCGCCATTTTGAATTTTGCAAATCTGACGTCAGATTCGTAATCAGCGACCCCGAAAACATATAATGTTATAATTTCATAAATATATATTTAATAGTTCAATCAAAAATGAATTTTTTCAAAAATTATGGCTATTTTTCCATGGTTATTTATTTATAACAATCTAAAATTAATGACAATTGATGATTTGTAATTTTTTTTATGATTATGGACATCTTGTTAACCTAATTCACTCAAAAATTCGATTGTGTAAGTGAAAACAGCCAAATAATTCATTAAAAACTGAGAGAAGGTAGGTGGGACACTGGGCGTCCCACTATGCCGCAAAGGGTTAACACTATCATAGCAAAAGTAAAAAAGATCGTAACTTTTTTGAAACAGTCGGTTAAAGCAGCAGACGAGCTAAGAATTCTTCAAATAAAAGAGAACCCCAAAGGGGATCATTTGAAAATAATTCAAGAGTCTGAAACGAGATGGAATTCAATATTCCGTTCTATATGTTGGAGAGGTTTCAGAAACTTTCAGAATACATAAGTAGCGTTCTATTTAAATATTCCGATCTGCAAATGTTATCTTACTCAGATATAAAATGTATCGAAGAATCACTTGAAATTCTCTCTCCCATAGAATCGGTTACTACAGAAATGTCTGGTGAAAAATACATCACCGGATCTAAAATAATTCCAATTGTTCATTGTTTATACAATGTAATAAATCGTTTAGAACCACACAATGTGATTGCTGAAGAACTTAAAACAAACATAATAAATTCGATAAATAACCGATTCTATGGAGACAAGAATTCCAAGCACGATTCGATAGAAAAGAACTATTTTTTAAGTATCGCGACTTTGATCGATCCGCGTTTTAAAAAATTGCACTTTACGAGTATACTAGATTGCTCGAAAGCAATTACTAGAGTTACATATCTATTGAAAGAAAAAAGTGACACTGAAACGAAGATATATGAAACGAACAGTCTGGAACTGCGAAAGAAAAGTGAATACTTATCCATTTGGAGCATTCATGATGATCTAGCGCAAAAAAATAACTCTAACAATTCTGATGATGAGTACGCTGGCGGTGTTTCCATCGAACTTCGACAATTTTTAAACACTCCAGTTCTGCCACGGGAAACAGATCCCATAAAGGAATGGGAAAAAATAAAAAGCGTATATCCAAATATTTATAGAATTGCTCGAAAATTTTTATTAGTTTTAGGCACTTCCGTCTCATCTGAGAGATTATTTAGCACGGCAGGCAATATAATTTCGCAAAAACGCAGTCGATTATCCAGCAGCCACGTTTCACAGCTAATTTTTCTAAATTCTCTAAAAACTAAATATTGGGAACAATCATCTATCATTTAGTCTGTTCTTTATTGCTGAACTGGCTGCACCAGGCTGCACTAGTTCAGAGTCTATCTCATTTACTCCACATTGGAAGGAAAAAAATAAACTCTGAACTAGTGCAGCCTGGTGTAGTCAGTTCAGCTATAAAGAACAGACCTTTAGTACAAGCATAACTTCAATACTTTTAAGGCCTGTGTCCACGATGCTAGAACTCGGTCCGAGTTCTTGGTCCGAGAAATGTGTGGCCAATCAATTTGCAGTTTTTACGGAAAGACGGCAATTTTATTGTCTACTTGTTTCTCGGACCGTGAACTCGGACCGAGTTCTAGTATCGTAGACACAGGCCTTTATGCAGGGTCTACAATAGAAGTCGTAAGTCGTTGTCATAAGAAATTAACCAATCACAATTGAATATTTTTTTTTAAATTCAGTGATTGGTTAATTTCTTACGACAACGACTTATATATATATACGACTTCTATTGTAGACCCCGCATTAAAAGCCTGTTTAAGGGTTGTTCCAACGTCGGATAAATTTAATCTCATTGGTAACTCTATCTCCATCTCTTTTTTCAGAACTTATCTGAAAGAGACGAAGATATAATTACCAACAAAATTAAATTTACTTGACGTTGGAACAACCCACCCTAAGTCATAATACTAATTTACATTTTCTGAGTTTAACGTACGTTCTAAGATCATATGCACTACGCACGTTGCATAGTTTTAAAAAATCCGTACTATATTACGTGAAATTTAAATAATTATTTTAAATTCAAAGGTAATTATTACTTTAATGTGATAAACAAAAGAATGCGATGCAATATTATGTTTAAAAAAAGTCGAAACATGACTGTGATTATAATATTATTATATTTGATTTAGTTTTATTTACTGTGTAACAGAAATTACTGTGATTTGAAGCTTTAAAGCTTGTAAAGCCTAATAAATAATTATATTTTCTTAAAATAAGTGAATACAATTACTATACTTCACCTATAAATATTCTTATTTTATAAATTATTTTACCTACTTTTAATTTTATTTATAAATTGCTAATAAAAAGAATCGATTCTTCGAAATCGATTCTTTTTTTATTTGTTTAATCGATTATTAAGAATCGAACTTAAAAGAATGAATCGATTCTGAAAATCGATCCTTTTTTTGGAGAATCGACATCACTACTATAACCAAATATTATTTTGTTTTGTTAGATAAAATGTGTCCTCCGAAATTCAACGGGAGTCACAGATCACCCACTAGATACACTGACTATCTTTGGTTTAGTGAGTGTTATTGTATTCGCGCATTCGGCCGACAAATCAGCAATGAACATCGGCCGATATGCCACAATTGTTATGTAAAAAAGGGCCGACCGAACCACTACCGGTTTTCAGAATTTCACAGCCTTATGTACAATAGCACCATTCCTAGATTTGCATGTCTGGAATGTCGCAAAAATTTAAGACATGATACGAGAGCAATTGAATGCAACGAGTGCTTTCTTGCACTCATGAATGTAATCGGCATTTTGCGGCAGGATAATTATGACATCCATGCTGTATCGGAACTTCACTATGATTTGACCGATGATAAAATTGTAATACTAAATCTACACGATTCTAATAACATCCAAGGGGATGGGCCACTAACGTTATAATTATTGCTATTATTACTTGTCGATCATGCTTTCAATTAATCTGATATTACGCCTACATTGTCTTAAGTCATAACTCGCGCACATACACATACTTATATAGCGAGAAAGTTAAAATTATATACTTATATTTACTATTCAACTGTACTTTAGTGTTACATTAACAATATAATATAATCCAATTGTTACAGACAATGATTTTTCTTGTTTTACTCTCACTTTTAATTATAAGTCAACCTATTATATCTTTGATCGGATTCGATTGCGGCGGACGCCATCTTAACATCACAACTGTCTCATTACTTGGAGCTGGTGAATGTAATTTAGAACATAAAACTACCACTTCTTCCGAGGTGTACATATAACTTCTTCAACTTTCTGACTACAATTACGCCGAGGTTATGCAGTGTAAGGTAGAAATACTACGTACCATTTACCATTGTGGGATGCACTCCCATATCTCAATCGTTACGGGAGGACAAATCTCTTACCTCGCAGAAATCTCCCAATCACGATGTCAACGTATGTTCAACGAAAGAATTTTAAGAATTGGTGGTACCGGTGATTTCGTCGACGGACTCAAGGCCAACCACACCACTTCACGTAGTGTCACACTAGCCGGCACTACTCATCACGATGGATCTTGTAAAGGAACACAATATTCTGACCCATATGGAACTTGGGATGACGTCGTCCAGGCCGTCCAGGTCGTCCAGGTTACCTTGAAGACTGCATATGTCCCTGTCAAGGTGGACACAGGAAAGATCATACTAAAATCTGGAACCATCTGCACCCTCAGCGATGGATTCTGCCTCGATTCTGACGATGGATACACACTCTGGAAACCTATGCCAACGTCATCTTGTAATTTTCACCAATACGATGTCCTTTACGAAGGACCTGCTACAAAAACTACCGGTGACACAACTCATTCACCCGTTGTATATAGCCTAATTACTGAAGATATCACTTTTGCTCTCACGCAAACAAAGGAACAACCTCTCTGCGGATATACACTCTTACGGACTGAGCACCCTAAACTTTTTATATTGGAAACCAAAAAGGGAGATGCCTTCGCTCACCGAGGCTCCATCCCTATCAATAATTTAGATATCTTCACTTATGTAAATTCAAAATTCGTCTAAAACACCTAAGGAACCAGATGACAGCCCTTTATTATAACGTTATACAGCAAAAATGCGAACTGGAACGAGAAGTAATCACTAATACATTATCTTTCGCCTCTACAACCAGACGAATTCGCCTACAGATTGATGAAAGGACCCGGTTATATGGCAGTCGCCGCCGGAGAAGCCATCCACATAGTAAAATGCATCCCAGTTAACGCTGTCGTCAGAAAAACCGAAGAATGTTATTTAGAGTTGCCTGTTTCTGTAAGGAATACTTCTCTTTTTCTAACTCCAAAATCACGTATCTTAACCCGTTTTGGCAACCAAAAAGAATGCAGTTATGAGCTTCCGACACTATATAAAATCGAAGATACTTGGATTCAGTTAACTCCACAAGTACATATTCATCAGCAAGATCCTCAGCAACTAAAACCTTTGACTCAACTCACCTGGAACTATTTGACCCCAGGACATCTCGCCATCAGCGGTATTTATTCTCCTACGGACATCGAAAGATTACGTAACCATATTATGTTTCCAGCAGAGAAACCAGCTTTATTAAACTCCATGGCACGTGGAATAACCGGTCATACACTAGGAGACGACTCCATATCCTTATACAACCTATTAGATGAAGACACTTTAAATAAAATTGCCGAGAGTGCTGCTTCTCGCATCTGGAACGGATTCATTACTTTTGGATCTGCCACCGCCGGAGTATTCGGCATTTTTCTAATCATCCGCCTTATTAAACTGACAATCGACACTGCAATCCACGGATACGCTCTTCATTCAGCCTACGGATGCACACTTCATCTCTTCGGAGCCCTGTGGAGCTCTATAACGCATCTCCTACTCCATCTGGCCCGAGGACCTGTCCGAGAAAATAAACAACGATCTCCGGACAAGGAACAAGAGGAACCACTCCAGGTAGTAAAGGCAGTTGATCCTTCAGCTCCTTCAATTTCCGTACCTACGAGTAACATTATTACACAACCAATGATATATCGAGATTTGAGCGATCGTCTCTATCAAATAGAGAAAACTCCTACGAATACATCGGAGTTTTCTCCTAAATAAGAAGGGGGATGTGACGTCCCGCCAATTTTTAAAATTCTAAAAACTCTCTTATCTTATAATTTTTGCGTTACTAGATACTTATTCACAATTTTACGTTATTGCGAATTATCTCTTCCCTTTTTTCCACTACTATACATAGATATATATATACTCCAGTATTAAAATCATTATTTTCTATAATACTTACCACTTTATTGTACTATTTTATTATTAATTACATTTTATTACATTATTTCTATTATTAATATATTTTTCTATAAATTGCTATTTCCTTATACTCTTGTTATATATATATCTAATATGCAACAAGACGTTGCTATTGGAAAGATGGAAAAATTAGAAAACGAAATAAAAAGGAAGAAAAACGTAAAATCTAAAAAACACGTAAAAACTAATTATATCAATTAAATTCACTACTAATGTCTCACCCAGTATATGCCGCGACTTCCATGCATAGGGAGTCTCATTATATATATATTTTTGTTATTGGCACAGCATACCAATCATTATAACTTTAATTAATACCATATACTATATTTACAATAAGACACAATACGCATATATATATTGTCATGATGCGGGCAATGCACTCGAATAATCATCTTTAATAAGTGACTAAGAAAAGGTAAGGAAACCCAATAAAAACTATAAAAATTAAAATCAAATATAAAAATAAATCTTGCATACTTATCATCGAATTATATTAATATCTTCTAAATTATTTATATGTTACACTATATTTAATCATTGCTTCACTATAAAATATAATCTTACCTTTATATTCGCTTGTACTTTATCACATAGTGAGTTAATTAAAAATATAAAAATCAAATAAAAATTATAAAACGCAAAACTATTAAAAACAAGAGTTGGTAGCGTCATAACTCGTTGCGTAACCATTACTATCGCCAAAATATTATAAGGCTATTTCATAATACTCTATTTCGATTTGAATATATATAATTCGTTATTTTACATCATAAGCAATCTAACGTCGCTTCTGTTGAACGAATAAGTTATTTTAGATTTACTTAATTATCTAGAGAAGCGGCTAAGAAATGTGCTTCTTACAATAACTAATTAATAATTCTTTATTACTTATGTTTGCTTCGCTTCACTAATGCTAATACTTCCGCTATAATTCCCCGTTATAACATTTATCAATCCACTATTAAATCATATCATGTAAAACTAACCCGAATAAAATTATAAAATATAAAATCAACTAAAAAGATTACAATATATATATATTCTCATACATTTATTGCATTATACCGGTGTTAGATATGAATTAATTAATAAATATATATAAACAGTTAAGTTACCTTTTAATCCATATAAATAACCGCTTATAAGGGTAATATGTATAAGAATTTTCAGGCCTCTAATTGTCACTATTTTCCAAATATTAATAACTATTTTCTCATTAGTTAATTTTTCATAAAACTTTAATATAATTCAAAAGAGCCTTTTAAACCAAAACCAATGCAATTCTCTGCTTTCCAGAGTTCTTCTTAATTCACGAATTATTGCCGAAAACTGTTCCTAAAGAATATTCATGTAATCCTTATAGTACGACTCTTTCTATATATATATACTCTATGTCCGCACAGCTGAACGTTCCTGTGTGCACGACCGCTGCTGCATTTCTATGCGCCCCGGACGCATCTAATGGATTATTTCTTTATTTAATTGCTGAAACCCTCTAGAAATAAACCGTGCCTTACCTTTATTTGATTTCGTATAATTTTATCATAATATCCATCCCTTTTATGCGTTGTTTACATACGGATCTCTTAACACACCCACTTTTACTTTTACATTACAAAATATTTCAAGCTGGATTTCATATTGAACGTATTCGCTCTTGCTGTATTTAACCATCTTCGTCTTAAGCACAATGCTTATGGACGAACAACTTGGCTTACCAAATATTTTACTCAGTTATTAAACTATCCTTGTTTTACATATATGTTCCCTATACTACATACGAACACTAAATCTTGCTTCCGTATTAAACTTACTCACTCTAACTTTATTAATCTATCTCTGTCTTATGCATATGTCTTATAGACAAAAGCTTGATCTTCTAAGCGTCTTGCTTTTTATTTAATCAATTTTGCCTTTTACATATAACCCTCTATACTCTTTTATTAAGCTTATTCGCTCGCACTTATATAATATTGTTAATGCACGATTACTATATGAAAATCTATCGAACCTCCCCTGTTCAATACTTTATTATTCATATATTATATTTTGTTAAATTTATTATTTTCGTCGCTCTCACATATATGCGTTAATATTAAGAAACCGCTTGCAACAACCTTGACGGAAAAATATCTATTTCGCTCTTTATCAAAGTAACGAGTCTCAACAATTTATGCCGCGCCAGGCTACCACGAAATAGTTGTTGAATTAAAATTTGCAGCCGCCTAAACGTCTAGCAGATAAGGCGAGGAAAATACTCGGATTACAATTTTAGTTTATTTAATAGTTCGTCACCAGGCTGATGCAAGTGAGCGTGACACAGATCCGTACGTCACGATTTCCTACCCGTTACATTTTGCATTTAAGAGCGTACTCCCTACTCTATGTACACCCCCTCCGTTAAAATTGCGAGGGCCCGAAAAATCCGTCGCAACTTACTAGAGGAGCGAGAAAAGGTCGACAGAAAGATCAAAGGTCTCAGGGTGAAAAGACGCGCTCCGGCATTTTGAAGAAAAGGAACTTAGAGTATTTTTGCGAGTGGTTGTCAACTGAAGTTCTATAAGGCAGAAGGATCGGAGGTTTTGAGAAATCCGAGGCTTCAAGTACAGAAGGAAATAGTTAACCCAATTAAAGCCATTGTGAAATAAATCACCGTAAGTCTTCCATTACTTCATTTTGCTTATACTTCGTTGATTATTACGGCCGAACAATCATACCTTGGTAATCCGTCATTTCGTATCACACATTTAAGTAATTCTCTATGTCCACAATTTAATTTACAATAATAATTATGAATTTTTAATAAATTTCTCTTTTATTAACGTTAACTATACCCTAAATTTTTATCTTTTCATTTAATCAAGGATGCTTAAATTTTTTCAGTCGTTATAATAAAATTTACCTTGTCGCTTTACTCTTATATTGCTGAACCCTTAGCATCCTCGCAGAATCTCAAATTCGAATTATTAGAACGTAACGGTATAATCTTATAATCTTATAATCTTATTGAAACGGCCTGTTCGATTTTTATATTGTGTAACTCAAGTGTTCAACTATTTCAAACATCCCAAAGAAATAATTATGGCCTATACGCCTACATTATTAATGTAAATTATTAAATACGTTCGTGAAATTTCAAGTTACTGTTTAATTTAATTTAGTTTATTGAATAATCAATGATACATTCAACTGTCAGTTGCTATTTTTGAAACGAAAGTATATACACATATATTTGAACACTTGAAGGTCAAAAACTTTGATTATTATAAATTAATTATTTTTAAATTATTATAAATTAATTTTAGGAGATAGGATGCTGAACACTTATGACCTATAAGCCTTAGTGCCATTATTGTTTAATTGAATATATTGTTTAAAATTTATGTAGACCGTGTATGATTAATGAATTTAGTTAATACATTTATAACTGTTCAGCAGGCCTTCTCATTTAATTACAATATGTTCAATGTATGGTTAAATGTAAAAGAAATTGACAACAATCTTGTGGCGTAAATAGTGATTATAATTAAATTTGAAATTCGAATAAATTTTGGTTTATAATTTCATACGTATATGTACCAATTGACTCTGATAAAATTACAATTATATTACCACGTTACATATTAACTATAATTTTTTTTAAATTTATACCCAATCACCATTTTTAACATTTTACATTGACTTTAAATTAGAATCTTGTTCTGTCATAGAAATCAAGTAACTTTTGCCATAACATTAATTAAAGCTGAGCAATTTAAATATCTCTTTTATTCTGAATTATTAAAATCAAATTTTGACATTTTGAATTGACAAACCAAATTCACGCCAAGAATTACCTTATGTTTATTGTAATCACCTTTTCCTCAATCCTTTTAATAATAAAATTTCTTACAGCTAAAAGTGGCAGGAGAATAAAGACAAGTTGCGACAATTAAAACCTTTATTAAATTAAATCCATAACTACAATCTTTTGTTATTACATAAAATCTATCAGATATAATTAATTAATATACATATTGCTATTAAATTTTTAATACTTTATTTAATATTCAGGATTATGATTTCAATTATTATTATCATTTTATTTCAGTGACTGCTTTCCATCTTCATTGCCCATCAAACAATCTCGTGTCCTCCCTCTTTCACAAATTTTAATACTTAATCCTCATTCTTGTAAACCCTTACAACATTACTAATTACCCTTCACCGCGTGCGCCCATAAGCCACAGTTTGATTACTGTGTGTGGAGGGCCGTGGATTCCAGAAAAGAGGCGTGTGCCCAAAACTGAAGCAGAGCGACGTGGAGGGCCGTGGGTTCCAACCAGGTGGCGTGAGCCTTAGGCCGTCACCTTTCCTTTAATAATAAATCCATTTAGAATAACCATTATTCTAAATGGATTTATTATTAAAGGAAAGGTGAACTTTACTTGAATAACCATTCAGTCATTTTCATCTCTTTTAATATTCTTAATTTTTATTTTTGCGCTAGCAACTTGTTCCTGCCTGAAGAAATAAAAGATTTTACCAACTATATATATTGTGTCCTTTATTCTGTCTATATTTATGATTGATCTGAATGACTCGTGTACTATTGTTATTATTATTATTATGGTTCTTTTATTCATTATGTATTATTGAAATTATTATTGCCCCTTTTATTTACTATATATTATTGAATATTTTATATATGGACATTTTAATTTAAATACTTGTATTCTGTCGGTATCACTACTATTAATTTTATTACAAACTCTTGAGTTTCAAATTGAAATTAGTTATCTCTGTTCCCTTAATAGATGGTCAGACCGAGCCGATCGTCGGTATCGAAGTACCAAACACGCCACACGACAACATCTAATTTGCCAAAACGAATTCTTGCCGTGAGGATCAAGCCGGTTCCCATTCCAAAACCCCCCACACAACCTCCCCAACCCCCTAGAGCTAGACAAGAACTTCCCCCCTTGATAGATTTAGAAGCGGAGCCAGGTTTCATTCCCCGACCGATCCTGATCGATTTATCTACGCCTACCCCAAGACTCATTCCCCAAAATCCAGTTGTCCCCAGTTGTCCAGGAGCCTCAACCAGGTCCAAGTTCGCCTCCCCATGTAGCTCCTACAGATTTCCATTCTATTTCGCGCCCCTCTTCATCACCTCTTTATGTCCAGGACCTTCCACTGCCGTTGAACGCCCTAAAATTCTCTATATCCCCTTACTCGTAGACCCCGAAACGTTGCATCCAGAAGACGCATACATCCGAAACCTGTTTATCCGAGCACATTTCCCGCATTTAAACCCGAGTAGCTTCAACAAACGTCGCGAGGAGGCGCGCCCATCGGCTAATTCGGGAGAAGCATCTACGAAACGGGCCAAGACGGGATAAACCATTTTATTGAAGTAAATAAATAATTCACTTCAACTAACTTTATTCTTTCACTTAACCCCTCTGTGACGATAGCTCTCGCCAATCCCCGGTAAAGCCTGTGTAAGCAGGTTGACCGAAAATCAACAAAGGAGAGCACCTCTGCAGGTACACCGAGGTAGCACCTGTGAAGGAAAAATATTGCGAACCGCGGATCAGTTTAATCGGTTTCAATTCAAGACTCATTACTCGCGATTTCTATTAACGAAGAATTCATCTTATCTTATCTCATCTTATCTTATCTTGAACCGCGGGACGTAACAGCGGGTATCCATGAGAATTTCCCTGCGTTAAAAAAAAAAAAAAAAAGGTCCACAATGGTTTTCTGTTGCTATTTTTTATCAAGAATGGTGAAACTTTCGTCAATAATTGATTAAAAATCTTTAGTGACATTCTTGTATATCGAAAAAACAACTCCTCATTATTTTTCAATTCTGGAATTGAAGTTGTAAAATGTCCAAGTACATCCCGGCGAAGATTTATAGGATGAACCCACCAACGTCGTGATTTCCATTTTTTAGATTTTTTTCTTCATTAGTAACATGAAACCTATCATTTGTAGACTCAGACCTGTCCACATTAATGTATTCATCCTATCCATATTTAAGATTTGTAAAAAAGAATTTTTAAACAAGGTTAGAGCACATCCGAATGAAATTTCCGAATCGTGAAACCTTGCTATCGCTTATATTTTAACCTTCTATCGCTTATATTTTTATTGTGCTTTTAAACTGGTCCTTATTCCTTATTCCTTATTCCTTATCTCTAATATTTGTTCCCTGTTCCTTATATTTTTCATTGTGCTTGAGGCCTTAGACCAATCTTGAAATTTACTCCCCAGATAGCTCTCTATACTTGAAATTCGCTAAAACTCAGTGATTGGTAAACCTGTAAGTCTGAAATGCTTTCACCACGCATGCGGCGATGTCGAATTAAACCTGCGGCACACGGTACGATTTTTCGTACTGGTTTGCTTACAAGAGCTAATAAAGATCCAGAATTTTAGATTAAGTGATTTAAAGCTTAATCCTAATTGGCTGGAGGATCCTAAACGCGACCCCCGGTATCGATAGCGGAACAAGCGACGAGTCACGAGTGGGACGAGGAAAGAGAGCTAAAAATAGAAAGAGATAAACAACTTTGGGAGACCGAGTTTCACGTTTATCCTAACATTCCTGTTCAGTTCTCGTAATCGCGTCGATCAAACAAGGTGTTCTTTGGCTGTGTCGACTGACTTCCCGATCACCAACGATATTTTTTATCTCTCTTCATTTTCCACGTGTGTTTTGTTCGGTCGATTACCATGTCGAACGAGTTCCTTGGCAAACGTTACGTCGAGCTCTTCAGCAGCGAGAACTTTGACGACTTCATGAAGGCACTTGGTACATATTCGAACGCTTTTTGGCATCGTTTCAGTCGTCCAAAGTGCAACGGAAACGTGATTTAGAACGCGTGCGTGATTAGTATGAAAAACTCGAGAAATAACTATCTTCTCGGATTAATATTCTTACGATAGATGCTGTTTTACGACTCGAAACCGATTTAATCTGCTCGTGGTTCTTCACTTGACGAAGTGTCGAATGTTCTTAGTACGTCATCGTTAAAATTTCCATTAAATTCTTCACCACGTTCGTACAATTAATTTTTCTCGCGGATTTCTTTTGTGTTCCGACAACCGGATATTGAATGTTGCGCAAGATTTAACAAGTTTCTTTGTCGTTGTTCACCGCAGTTTCTTGAAGACCTTGGATTATATCATTCCATGTTTAGTATTAACCACGAAAAAACGTCTTTAAATCTACACTGTCTAAAACGTTTATTATTTTAAACACGTTTTTACAATGTCTTTTAGATGTACGTACTGTCGAAAAATACTATCTATTTGAGATAAGATACTCGTATTCTGTCACCAAATTTAAATAGCAGCTTGCGAACATGCAATTAGACGACGACAGATAATAAACGTGAAGAGACGAGCCATCTGTGTGATATAGATGTATCCGGTAGATTAGAAATTATAAAGGGGCTGATAAGAAGCATAGAGCGACTTTCAAACAGTTTACACCTTCTTTCAGGTGTGAATGTGGTGACACGCACAATGTGTAGCAGCGCCAATCCTATCGTCGAATTAACAGAAAAAAACGGAGTGTACACGCTGAAGACAACCAACACCTTCAAAAATACCAAGATAAGGTTCAAGCTCGGCGAAGAGTTCGATGAGGAGACTGTGGACGGCAGGAACGTGAAAAGCGTCTGTATTTTGGACGGTAATAAACTTGTGCAGGTACAAAAAGGCGAGAAAGACACTACGATCGAGAAGGAATTCACTGCCACGGAGATGAAGGCGGTAAGTACATTTTTAAAAATTCTTGGAAGAATTAATTGATCGTATTTTCTTTGTTTGCACGATAAGGACGCTCAAAATAAAAGAGATCTACGATATGTATATTAACTTAAATATTGTTACATTTCAAGGTGGGACAAGGTATAAATTTTATAGCAGTTTTATTAATGAATAATTCGCTTGAAACGTGTAACAGAGATCACTGTGACATCTTAAAGACGGTTTTTGTTAAATATGCTGGGATGTTGATATTTAAATTAATCTCGGTTTTGTATTATTAATATTTTATTCGCAAATCGATAACAAGTCTTATCGATCACGTTACCATTTATTATTGACTAGTAAAAGTTAGCAAGATGTTCTTTAACCTTCAGGTAAACACTAAGCAAGAAATATCTTTCTCACTTCAAATATGTGGATCCGCGTTCGGTGATACGGGATGCGCGGGGAAGGAAGATACACGTTCGATGGTGGGGGTCCGCGGGGAAGAGGAATCCACGCTCGGTGATACGGGGTCCACGATTCACGCTTTTCTTACTGCTAACTACTTAATAATAAGGAAAGGAATACAAAAAAATCAAAACAATAATTTTTTAAATGATTTAATTATATAAAATTTTGAAAAAAAAAAAAAATACACAAAATTAATAAAAAAGTATAAAAATTTAAAAAAATACAAAAATTAAAAAATTCCCCCAGTTCTTCTCCGGGAACGGTTCCATCCCGAAGAACCTTCGTAACCCGAACATATCTTCAAATCTTTGCTCCTGCATGTCTTAATTAAATAAATGATCGACCCGTCGATAATATCGAACCAACCGGAGATGCTCCATATTTATAAATCCACGGATGCGGATTTCATCAAAATAAAAGATGTGCTGAAAAAAAATGAATTATATATAATTAGACATATATATACAATTACATTAAAAAATGTATTAAAAATGTATTAAAAAAACAGTACGTACCGGTCTCCGAGGGATTCGTACTCGCATCATGTTGTATATTGGCACCTCGATGAATGGTCGATTATCCCATATCCACTGAAAAAAGTAATGTAACATTAATTATTGCACTACATTACACTACATTATATACTTGTCCACAAAAAAAACGCATCACTTAAATTGCATCAAAAAATAGCCTAAATTCAAAAGTGCAAAACTCCAAGAAGAATGATCCGATCAAAGCGTTCTTGGTCTCATTTTAACGCTTGAAACCTCTAGTTTAAGATGCTTCGATGCCGATATCCGTGCATTTTCCCCCCGTCCCGGGATCCTGAAGAAAACGGACATGCCTCAAGCATCCCAATTTGTTGCAATTGTTTAACAAACATGATGTTTTTAAAAAAAACATGCCAAAACTTTTCATGACCCCATGGCATGCAGAACAATTTTTTTGCTTAACCTCGCCCACAGCACTTTAAAATACGCATTTTTCCGAACAAAATGAAAAAAAAAAAACATCTTTGTACGATTTTTTTTAGCGAAGTTACAGCTGTTTAAATTCAACGTGATTTTCTCACATTACTCCAGTATGCACGAAATGAAACTGAAAAATGCGAAAAACAGTGTTAACTTTAAAAAGCTGTAACTTGGCCAAAAATGTTCCGATTAAGATGTTTTTTTTTTCATTTTGAAGCTCCGAATGTGTACTTTAAGATGCATTTAAGACATTTTCAACACATCCTTTGTTCTGTCCGCTTTTTTGAAAATGAAAAAAAAAAACGCTTCGATCAGATGACATTTGACTGACAAGGGGAACACCAGAATTGGCTCTCTCCGATTTGGCTGAATTTTATATATGTTATAGTTCAGCCCTCCCACTAAATCGTGGTAAAAGGATACGATGCACCTCTCAAGCATTCGCGAGAAAAACGCGTTCAAAGATTTCTATGTTGATAATGTACCGAACGGTAAGTGTAGTTTGACAAGCAGCAGCGTGGTGTAATGAGTAAGGCGTCGGACTAGAATGTTGCATGTTGCTGGTTCGAATCTTACCTTTATAATTTTTTTTTTTTGTATTATATTGTATATGTTTTATTTTTAATATTTAATCCTAAAAATTAATGTATCAAACAATTTTACAAAATTTAAAAATATAATTTATATTTTTATACGTTGTGTTTCTTAAAATTAAAATTTAATTAACACACACATATATTTATTATTATTTGTAAATTGTCATTGTAAATTTACGTTATTAAACTAAAATTTATTTGTTATGTAATAAATATATTTAAAATTATATTTTATTCTTAAAATAATTTTTATTCTTGCCGTCACAAGTTTCGTTTTCCCCTTGGTGACGGCATCTGTTGTTGTATAACGATACGATACGAATGCTACCTGAGAACTTGTTTTCTTTGTGTGGTTGCGATGGTTTAATTTTAAGAAACGCAACGTATAAAAATATAAATTATATTTTTAAATTTTGTAAAATTGTTTGATACATTAATTTTTAGAATTAAATATTAAAAATAAAACATATACAATATAATACAATAAAAAAAAAAAATTATAAAAGTAAGATTCGAACCAGCAATATGCAACATTCTAGTCCGACGCCTTACTCACTACACCACGCCACTGCTTGTCAAACTACACTTACCGTTCGATACATTACCAACAGAAATCTTTAAACGCGTTTTTCTCGCGAATGCTTGAGAGGTGCATCGTATCCTTTTACCACGATTTAGTGGGAAGGGCTGAACTATAACATATATAAAATTCAGCCAAATCGGAGGGGGCCAATTCTGGTGTTCCCCTTGTTAGCACAATTTTGTTGATCATTATTTTTGTAGAACGTATAATTAAATAACTTATAGTTTTTTTATGGTTTAAAATAAACCATTTTGTTTGGATTAAAATAACTTATGTGTGTAGATTAATATCACACTCTTTTGGAAATAGGTTTTTTAATAGTTTTTTAGAGTTAATAATACTATACTATTTTGCAAACATACTTTTTGACGCGGACTTAGCACCTTTTTTTTACCTTTTTTTAAAAAGGTAATTTTTTTAGAGATTATACATACGGGTAAATGAGGGACCCTCACCATATTGTGTACCGGCACCTCCACCACCGGCACGTTGTCGACCCAGATCCACTGAAAATTAAAAGTACATATTAATTATTGTACTAAATTATATACTATATTCACTACGCATATAATTTTACTTACCCCCCGCGCCGGGTGGTACACCTCCAAAAATACCTCAGCATGTCCTTCTTGCTGTTCCATTTTAATAAAAGTTTTTTTAATTCACTGTCTTCACTGTCACTGCCAAATACGTTTTGACTGCTGCGAAATCTCCGCCATACAGCCATGGTGAGATTAAAAGGAAATATCACTCTCGATTGTTTATATGATTGTCATGCCTAGACTCTTCATCACGGTGAAAGAAGATACGACAGAATGAACAAAAGAATAAAAAATGGAAACAATAATTTTTCAAATTATATAGTTTTAATGTTATAGTATGTTTCATATAATATTTATAATAAAAAATTAAAAATTAAAAATAATAGTATAAAGTATAAAGTATAATATAAAATTAAAGTAGGATATAAATAAAAATAAAATAAAAGTAGGATATAATAAGTATAAAAATTAAAAAAAGTATAAAAATTAAAATATATAAAAATTATAAAATATGTATATAAAATATGTATATGAAATTATAAAAAGAATTTTATTAAAATAGAAGGTCCTCCTCCCAATTCTCCTCCGGCAGCGGCTCCATGCCGAAGAGCCGCCGGAGTTCAAAGAAATCGTCATACAAGACTCTCTGATTTAAGTCATTTTCATGTCTATCTTCCCGCCGTTCGTCGCGGATCCGCTTCATTTCCGCAATATTCATAAACCCGCGGATGCTGATTTCATGGAATTCAAAGTCTTGCTGGAAAAAAGAAAAAATAATTTAATTATATAATTATATTTTTAAAAAAATATTTAAAAAATATCATACATACGGGTAAGTGAAGGATCCGCACCCTCACCATATTATAGATCGGCACCTCCGCCACTGGTACATTATCAACCCATATCCACTGAAAGTAATATAACATTAATTATTACACTACATTACACTATATTCACAATATGTATAATTTTACTTACCCCCCGCGCCGGGTGATACACTTGCAATTCTTCCATATGTTCTTCTACACGTCTTTCCATTTTTTTTTTTATAAAAGTTTTTTAATCTTCTTACACTGCTTACTTCGACTGTCAAAGACTTTTGACTGCTGCGGTCTAGCCACGAAATTTTCACCATATAACCCATGATGAGAATAGAAGGGATTATCACCCTCAATTGTTTATACGATTGTCATACCTAAACTCTTCATCGCATAACTCACGGTGAAAGAAGATACAACAGTCGGAAAGATCTACTCGAAGTACCGCTCGACGGTCTCTCCTTATATACACTTTTCATAAATAGAGTTTATCAATAGCTCGGGTTCGATCGGGGAAAAGAGGGAAGGGAATTAAAAAATTGACAACAAATTTATAAATAATATACGTTTATTTTTTATAATCAGATCATTTCAAAAGAATCTGTCCTTACTTCGCTGTCACTAACAACAGACGCCGTTTACGTTCGATTTTCTTTTATATTCTAATCTTACTTATGTGGAAATCAACGTTTTTAAATTTTGTATTATTGACTACTGGACTGAATAACAAACACTTGAAGAGGACCTAAACCAAAGGTCGAAACGTTGTAATAAACGTCAATTTTATATATCACTTATGCCAGTTTGAAGTCAGTTATTGCCCCTTTTTTGATACTTATAACGATTATAATATTTTTTTATTATTTTTCCACAGCGTTTTACCCGCACGTTGTATGGTTCGTGTACTGGGCAGAAGATACCCATTGACAGCCACGGGATATAAATTTTTGGAAATTGGAATCAACGTTGGATCACCGAGTTACGTCGAGATCGCCATAGGAGATCATCGTGGAAACGAGTTGATAATGTCTCTCGAAACATGGAAAGGACTTTACGAGCAACAAGGGAACATTCAAAATCTTCTTTGGAATTGCTGCGCGGACACCTCAAATTCTATTAGCGTTGGCCCATTAACAGTGCGATTCTGCACGATTAATGACGCTAAACTCGTACATCTCGAATCATCCAACGTGTGTTTGACAATGATCGAATCCACGGTATTCTCAATGTTTAACCTGGATCGATGCATTGATTTAATGTTCGATCGGTTGACTAGTATCCTCGGAAGAGTCGACAAGAAATTTGTACAATTCAAAAATATCGCATCCGCTGTAACGGATAAGAAGAATGTATCAGATGTGATACGTGCTAGTGATGCATTCAATAAGCATCAGCTCGTTTATTGTGAGTTAACAGCTTTAATTTTTAACAAAATAAAAGACATAAAGTAAAATATTATTTCAAACGTACATTCAAATGTATTTTTTTCCTTCTTCCTTTCTTTCATTCCTATAACACTATATGTATATTCGAGGGCGACGCTGTCCTGAAACTTGTGTAAGATCCTAAGACAATTTGAATGTTTATCGTTAAATTAGATTTCCGTTAAGCCAGTTAGGCAGGTATTTTGAAGAATAGAAGAGGGGATTTTTAGTAGGGAGAATAGGATAAAGACTCGCGTTTTCTGGGAATAGAGGAAGTCGGCTACAGTAGGCAATTCGAAGAAGCCAAAAAGATCAGAAGAATAGATCAGAGGGAATTGATCTGAAAAGCGAATAGTTAGATTGTGAGGACGAAGGACTGTCCATGAACTAATATGTAAAGTATAGAACTTTTTGTAAATATATATATATAATATCTTTTCTCAGTAAGATTTGTGATATCATCCTGACAGACCTTTTCTTTTAAAATTAAACTGATAATCACGCTCAGATAGATAAAATCTTACAGACATTTTTCTTCAGAAGTGGGATATAGATGTAGATAATATATCGAGAATAAGACTTAATTTGAGTTTACTTAAAATTTGTTATCACGTGATCAGTAAATTTGACCGCGTGTTAACTAGATTGCTCAGCAAATATATATATACACATACGACCGTGACTTTCGTTATGTGAGTGTCGTGTTGTGAACATTAGCCGTTAAATCTTTAAATAGTTTGACTTGGTGTATCGGGTACGATTTTAAAAAGGAAAAGAAAACGGTTTAAGTTATATTACTTTTGGTTTTTGAAAAAGAATAGTTTGATTGAGGCCGGTTAAAAAATGAGTCGAGTAGGGCTCGAGAATTTAAATGTCGAAGGGCTGCGTGAGGTGGCTCGCCAAAATCAGCTTGAGACACGGGGAGATCGGGCCGCGATTATCGACCGTATTACGGATTTCTTCGAGAGAACTGGATGGCCGGAGGAGGTGATGGTGAGACGTGCTCCGGGAGAGACCGGTGACGGAGCCGGATCATCGGCGCAGGGAAATCAGGTGGATGAGAGTGGACGAGGAAAGCAGCAACGGAAGGAGTCTGTGATCTCGGGGGAGGTTGTAGAGAGAGGACGTCTACATCCGGAGGATTTTCAGCAGTTGGTTCGGGCAGTTGCGATGGCAGTGCAGGGAGTGGTGCCACGCGCAGGAGAGACGACCCGGAGTACTCCTCCGATGAACGGGGCGGCGGCGACTTTTTCAGTGGAGTCAAACTCTCTCAATGGACAAAATTGGAATCAGATAAAATTCACGACCAAATTGATACCTGCTTTTACTGGACGAGAGGATGAAAATGTAGTGCAATGGATTGAGCGCATCGGGAGTATTGGTAGACTATATCGGGTATCGGATGAGGTATTGTTAGTATCAGCCGTGAGTCAATTAAGTCATAGGGCCCTGGAGTGGTACAACCGTCAGTCAGTGGAATCGGTAGCTTCGTGGGAAGATTTAAAATTTCAGTTGCGTAGTTATTTTGAAAGGAAAGAGACGTATACTTCCACGTTAAGTAGAGTGAGCACTCGCACCTGGAAGGCTCACTCAGAAAAATTTATTGATTATGCTGAAAACAAGCTTAAGCTTATGCAGCAGTTGAATTTAACGGAGAGAGAAAAAATCGAACTATTGGCGGACGGTATCAGAGAACCCTTTTTACGTAGCTTGGCATTGGGTTTTTGGGGAGATACTGTGCCTGCGTTTATTAATTATATGCGTAAAATTTCCGAGGATAATACATCTGGACGACGACCTGGAGCCGAGACGAGGACGGTGGATAGAGCGAGACAGACTGGTGGCCAGCCAAATGCAAAAGTGTGCTTTACATGTAAGCGACCAGGGCATCTCTCAAAGGATTGCCGATTTGCGAAACCAACGTGTTTCAAGTGCGGCCGACAAGGACACCTGAGCAATTCTTGTCCTAATAGAAGAACGACAGCGGCCGGCACATCGTTAAACCAGCTGAGCAGCGAGCAGAGGGCAACGGCATCCGACGAGGAAGAGCGAGAAATATCGATAAATGTGACCGTAAGCGAGCGAGCGAAAGATACATGCGTGCGTATTGCGTTTGAGGGAAACGAAAATAAATTTTTAGATGCTCTAGTTGACACAGGTAGTCCGGTAAATTTAATTAGAAAATCGACCTATATACAATTTTGTGGGAATAATAAACTATTGAAATTTAATAATAATATAAAGTTGAAAGGTGTTAATAATACAGCGATTAAAATACACGGTAAAATACTCGAACAAGTTCGTATTGAAAATTTAGAAAACCGATGGTTCGACATTATGTTGTTGGTAGTTGATGATAACACGATTGTTTACGATCTCTTATTAGGCAGAGAATTTTTTGTTAACTCAGAAATTAAACTTGTGTATCAGCGCGGAAAATATTATTTAGAACACTTGCCGGAATCGAAAACAGATTTGTCGAATATCCTTCCGATATACGCGGTAGAAAGTAAAAATAAATACGACCTTGTTATTGAAAATTTAGACTCGCAGTTGTCTTACAAAGATCAAAATAAACTAATCAACTTGTTGGAAGAGATCGAAAACATGACTGTAGAAAAAATTGAGGATAATTACAATATTAGAGTTCATGTGAAAGACGCGTCTCTGTTTAGATATTTGCCGCGTAGAATGTCTTTTGCAGAAAGAAAAACTTTAGATGGAATCACAGATGACTTGCTTAAAAGAGGCATAATTAAAACAAGCATTTCACCCTATTGTTCGAGAGGGTAGTTTTAGTAACAAGACCAAATGGCAAAGCACGAATGTGCATAGATCTAAGACCACTAAATCAACGTATCTATCAGCAAAAATTTCCATTTCCAATAATAGAGGATTTATTAGATCAATTACACGGAAAAGTCTTTTTCACTAAATTAGATCTACGAGATGGGTTTCATCAGATACGAATTCATCCGGAAGATACAAAATATTTCGCGTTTGCCACACCCACAGGACAATTCGAATTTTTAACAATGCCTTTCGGTTATTCAGAAGCGCCTGCCGAGTTTCAAAAACGAATTTTACATATCTTTGACGATCTCCGACGAAAGGGTAAATTATTAATGTATATAGATGACATGTTTATAGCAACAAAAACGGTGGACGAAAATCTGGAAATCTTAAGGGAAGTCTTAATTAAACTCAAACAATATAATCTAGAATTAAATCTTTCTAAATGTTTATTTCTAAAAAAAGAAATTGAATTTCTAGGATATAATATATCAAGAAACCGCATTTCATTATGTAAAAAACACATGCAAGCGATTTTGGATTTTCCTCAACCGAGAACAGTAAGAGAGGTACAATCATTTTTAGGATTGACAAATTATTTTCGGCGTTTTATAGTGAATTACGCACAAAAGGCGGCACCTTTGCAGCGGCTTTTGAGGGGCGTTTCGGCGTTTAACTTTGATAGGGACTGTGTTCAAGCTTTTGAGATCTTGAAAGAGGAATTGACCTCGCCTCCCGTGTTAGGCATTTATAATCCAATAGCGGAAACAGAGTTGCACACTGATGCAAGTAGTTTGGGCTTTGGAGCAATCCTTTTTCAGAGACAAGAAAGTGGCAATATGGCCCCGATAGCGTATTTTAGCAAGTCAACCACGGATGTCGAAAATCGATATCATAGTTACGAGCTGGAAACATTGGCTATAGTTAAAGCGTTAGAGCGTTTTCATGTTTATTTGCAGGGTATCTCTTTTCGTATAATAACCGATTGTAATTCACTTGTTTTGGCGATGAAAAAGATAAACATAAATCCAAGGATAGCACGGTGGTCGTTGGCCATGCAAAATTACAAATTTGAAATGTTACATCGCGCAGCCAACAAAATGCAACATGTAGATTCGCTTAGCCGAAATTTTCAAACGATCAATGTGATATCAATTGAAGACGAGCTCATGTATCGTCAAGTGATGGATCCAAAATTAAAAGAAATCGCGGAATTGGTAGAGGTAAAAGGAAGTAAGAATTTTACATTGATAGACGGCCTATTGTTTCGAGTACATAAAGACAAGCCATTATTTGTTGTTCCTGAAAATATGATAACGAATATAATTCGGATGCATCACGATGATATGGGGCACGTAGGGTTGGAAAAAACGATACATGGTATTTGCGAACATTACTGGTTTCCGACGTTAAAAGTACGAGTAAGGCAATATATAGAAAATTGCGTAAAATGTATATTTTATTCATGTACAGCCGGAAAGACAGAAGGGGAATTGCAAATCTTTGAAAAGGATGTTACGCCTATGCAGACAATACATGTGGATCATTTCGGTCCGTTGGAATTGACATCAGACGGATATAAATATGTTTTGGTGGCTATAGACGCGTTCACAAAGTTTGTTTGGCTGTTTCCGACCAAAACTACTAATACAGAGGAAGTGACACAAAGTCTATTATCGATTTTTAATTTATTCGGTTTGCCAAAGAGAATTATTAGTGATCGCGGTACGGCATTTACTTCAAATAGTTTCAAGGAATTCATTAGAAGAAATAACATTAAACATGTATTGACAGCGGTAGCGTCTCCTTGGGCAAATGGGCAAGTAGAACGTGTAAATAGGTTCCTTAAATCTACGCTATCTAAGATTGTAGACGAAAAAACAAAGTGGATAAATGATCGGTACAGCTCAATATGTTATAAATAATACTTTACATAAGGCGATCAATACAACACCAAGTAAATTATTGTTAGGCTACGATAGCAAAAATACGGAAGATGAAAATTTGCGCAAAATGATAGACAACTTACGGGGAATCGATGAGAGTTATAATGATCAAGAACGACAACGAGCGCGAAACTTAGCACAAACCGTTAACCGAGAAATGCAAGAGTATAATAAACGAAAATACGATAAACGTCACAAAAAATGTTCTCTGTATAAAGTAGGAGACCTTGTGATGGTCCGGGTAACGCAAAATAGGCCTGGAATTAACAAGAAATTGTTACCGAAATATAAAGGTCCGTATCAGGTTAAAGCGGTTCTTAAAAAGAACAGATTTGTTGTGACGGATATTCCTGGATATCCGATAGGATCAAAACTGTATAATACGATTTTATCACCTGACAAGTTAAAACCGTGGATTCGCATAAAAGATCTCTCAACAACAGCTAACGAAAACGACTTTCCGCTAGACTCTGCCGACGGAGTTAGTAACGAATTGTTTGACGAGAATGACAATTAAGATGTATAAGTAGAGAGATTTATGTTCAAAAGAAAAAAAAAATATATATATATCTTAGTTAGACTTAATAAGCGGACATGGTTCGAGGGCGAACCTTAGACTCAGGATGGCCGAAAACTGTAAGATCCTAAGACAATTTGAATGTTTATCGTTAAATTAGATTTCCGTTAAGCCAAGGTTAGGCAGGTATTTTGAAGAATAGAAGAGGGGATTTTTAGTAGGGAGAATAGGATAAAGACTCGCGTTTTCTGGGGAAAGTCGGCTACAGTAGGCAATTCGAGGAAGCCAAAAAGATCAGAAGAATAGATCAGAGGGAATTGATCTGAAAAGCGAATAGTTAGATTGTGAGGACGAAGGACTGTCCATGAACTATTATGTAAAGTATAGAACTTTTTGTAAATATATATATATAATATCTTTTCTCGTTAAGATTTGATATCATCCTGACAGACCTTTTCTTTTAAAATTAAACTGATAATCACGCTCAGATAGATAAAATCTTACACTTGTCGCGACTTGCACGATTCTGGGGTGGGGAACGGTTCCTATAACGCTTTATAAAAATCAAAGCTACCGACTGTTATCTGTTTATAAATATTAGCGGCCGAACATCGGCGCATGCAAAACTTGCCGTGACACTCTTCCTGGAATGTGGGGGGAAGGGAGCAGCTGTTTCTGCGGTGATAAATCAAAGCTACCGACTGTTATCTGTTTATAAATATTAGCGGCCGGACATCACCTTTGTAACACTTAATATGCCGCCGAACACCCCCTCCCAGCGTGACGTCATACCCCGCACCCACAAAGTACCCCCCTTCCCGCGTGACGTTATACCCCCGCGCCTTACCCCCCGCCCCGCTCCCCCCTCGGAGCTCCTGGGTTAGAACAAGCCAATCTATACTACTCACGTAAAATTCGTCTTCCCTTCTTGCGCAATACTTTCTCATAAGATACACGTCCGGATGAGTCGCGCGATGCAACTCATGCTCGTAGAATGCTCCAGCGACGGATTTTCCACGATAATCTTCCAGTAGATACGTTACAGGATTAATACGTTGTACTTTAACGATTTTAAACACCTCGGTGGTCTAATTTGGTGTGTAACCCTTCTCGAAGACGGTCTTGTATTTGCTAACGCAGCGTACCGGGTCGCCAACTTTGAACTTTGAACTCGCCGGACCTGCGATCTTTATCACGCTGTACACCGTGGCCAAGAGTCTCTCGGCGATCGCGGGCGTAACGTCGACGGGTCGCGTACCAATCGTTTGATCAGGGCCGCCTTAAGCGGGCGTGCAAGGTGTGCACTGCACGCGGGCGGCACCATCAGGGGGCGCCAAATCGGCACAAAATTTTAAATTTTTTATATTTATTTGTATAAAAAATTAACACCAAAGGTACACACATATGTCTCCGTACTAACATAGATTTTAGAAATCCTTTTGAACTAATTAAACAACTATCTGCACCCCATCTCAAAATAATAGTAACTTATCTATGAAAAAAAAAAATCCCCAGAGGAAAACGCGTAGAAATGTTAGGGATTTTCCACACCAGGCTGCGAAATTTCTTACAGAAATTCCCCGTAGTGTCGTGAGTTGCATATCTATGATTGCGTTTTGCTTTGAGTGCTAAAAACAAACATAGTCTATGACCGGTATTGGCTACGAAGTATCTGAAAATGAACTTAAGACGATCTTAATTATAAGACCGTCTATGAATATCGGCCTATATAAACAGTTGTTGATCTATATAATGATACAGATCCTAAATTCTGTTTTAACGCGTTATCTTTCTCTCGTGTGTGAGCATCTAATAATCTACATAATATCTAATTAACTAATTAATAACAGTTTATGTAATTTGTATGATTTGTAAACTATTACAAATATAGATAAAAATAATGGTAAGTACATATTTTTTATTATTTTTACTTTATTGTTATGAAGAATTAGGAAAACATTTTAATCAAAATAATGTAAATTTTTTTGACATTTTTGAAAAATTTATAACTACTAAACATATTTGATAGCACAATCCTAGATTGTATTTATTTTTATTATTTTTTAGGTTATTTTATTTTTATTATTTTTGTCAAGTTTGTCTATCCGCTGTCAATCTGTTACAGTTTTCTAGCGTCTAAAGATTACAACCTATTGTGATGGACATAATGAAATTGAGGCTACATTCCGATATTCATTGCCTGAAATGTACTGAAACAACAGTACTGAAAGTTTACAGTGCACGTAACATCAATTACAGATTTTTAGTATTGGCAATGAATATCGAAACGCAACCTTAGTAGGCAGGTATAAATCTGTCTTGTGAACGCAAAGATAGACGTAAAGGCGCACAGAAGCTTTAAAAATATTTTTAAAAATATTTTTCTATGTAAAAGGGGACTAAAAAAAAATTTTTTATTGCATGTGTATAAACCTAAAATTTTTAGAATGCACTCGCTATTAGCTTTCAAAGATATAAAAAGTTTTTCCTTTATTCATTGTTCCGTTTTATATTTTATTATTCCTTATTAATTAATTTACTTACATTAAATTTCAACAGATGTACATACACAATACCCTCAAAAATAATTAATTGCTTTAGGAATCCCAGAAAAAGAAAAAACTTTCAGGTGCCCAATTTCGACAACAAAAAAGAGAAAAAGAAAAACAAAAAGAAAAATTAACTAGGTCACTGATGAAATTTTTGAATAAACCAGAAACTAGAAAAAATCAAGAAACTCAAGATCCCACCACATCAGTGAGTAGTACTCCGGATCCCGAACCCATGAATGTATTTGAAGAAAACTCTGTAACAAGAATTTCCAGTCATTCGTCAGAAAGTGAATCTTCTAATTTAGAAGAAATAATTGATAAAAATTTAGAAGAATCTTCGGGGGGGGCCAACAATTACAATATTTTATTTGATGATCCAGGTTTGTGGCCTGAAAAGATTAACAATGATCTTGCCAATGATTTAGCGAGACAAGGGCCCGTGCAAGTACGCCACAATCATAGTTTTCCAGTTAATTGTGACGGGAGAAAGTTTTCTGAAAATTATTACTATCGACTCCTTCCTAATGGGGAAAAAACCAATAGAGACTGGCTTCTCTATTCGATTGCAAAAGACTCAATATATTGTTTTTGCTGTAAAATTTTTGGAAAACCTATAAGTAGTCTATCTGATTTGAATGGTTTTTCAGATTGGCAACATTTGTCTTTAACATTAAAAAGACACGAAACAAGTGTTACCCATAATGAAAATGTAAAATTATGGATAAATTTAAATAACATGTTAAAAACAAAAACAACTGTAAACCAAATACATCTGAGACTTTTAGAATCAGAACAAAAACATTGGTATGATGTACTAGAAAGAATAATTGCCATAATAAAGTTTTTATCACGTCAATGTCTGGCTTTCCGAGGTACGTCTAAAAAATTGTACGAACATAACAACGGGAACTTTCTTAAAGCAATCGAAATGATATCATCATTTGATTCAGTTATGCGCGAACATATTCGCAGAATTGAACTCTTAAAATCAAAAATAATTCAAATCGCATAACTCACTATTTGGGAGATGACATTCAAAATCAAATAATCGATTTACTTGGGACGACAATTAAAAATAATATATTAAATATGGTGAGGCAATCAAAATATTTTTCTATTATATTAGACTGTACACCGGATGTTAGTCACACGGAACAAATTACTATAATAATCAGATTTGTCTTTTTGAATAATATAAATAAAAAAGTAGAAATACATGAACACTTCATTGGTTTTTGTCCAATTACAAATTCTACTGGTGAGAGTTTATCAACTTTTGTAATAAATTTATTTTTAGAATTAAATTTAGATATTCAAAATATGCGTGGGCAAGGCTACGATAATGGATCAAATATGCGTGGAAAGCATAACGGATTACAAAAAAAACTTTTGAAAATTAATAGTCGCGCATTTTTCGTTCCATGTTCAGCTCATAGTCTGAATTTAGTAGTGAATGATGCTGCTAATATTTCGCACGAAACAGTCAATTTTTTTAATTTAGTCCAAGAAATTTACGTTTTCTTCTCAGCATCGACAAAAAGATGGTCAATTATCAACAAACATGTATCAAAATTGAAGTTAAAACCTTTAAGTGACACACGGTGGTCCAGTAGGGTAAATGCAATCAAAATATTGCGATATCATATCTGTGAAATTTTTGATGCTTTGTTAGAAATTTCCGAAAATACTTCTGATTGGGATTCCATTACAACCCATAAAGCGCATTCACTGGCTTTGAACATACAAAATTATAAATTTATTTGCTCTACTATAATTTGGTTTGATATTTTGAACGAAATCAATACTTTAAGTAAAATGATGCAGAATCCCACTATAAATATTAAAGTATGCATTAATTTACTCGAAAATTTAATAGATTATTTTAAAAAATATCGTTCAGATGAAAGTTTTAATAATATATTGGATAAAGCAAACAAAATTGCTGACAATCTTAATGTCGAACCAAATTTTCCGCCGATGCAAACTGTTCGCCCAAGAAGAAAACTAAAATTTTTTGATTACGAACAACATGACGAAATTGTGGTGGATCCGAAAATTAACTTTAAAACAGATTTTTTTAACAGAATCTTGGACCAAACACTGTCTTCTTTAAATAATAGATTCGAAGAACTGAAAACATTTAACGATGTATTTGGTTTTTTTAGTAATTTATTTAGTTTGCCAGAAGAAGAATTACTAAAACATTGCAAAGACTTACATCTAAAACTTAAAGACAATTCTCGAGGTGAGGCAGACATTGACGGAATTGATTTGTTTAATGAATTAAAATCTTTAAAATTACATTTTTTACGAAATCCGTTGCATGAACCCTATACCATTCTACAGTATCTTTTTGAAAATGATTTATTTTCTACTTTCCCAAATACAGTAATATCATTAAGAATTTTGCTTACGTTACCGGTATCAGTTGCATCTGGCGAGAGATCATTTTCAAAATTAAAAATAATTAAAAATTATCTAAGATCGACTATGATTCAGCATAGGTTAAGCAATTTATCTATTGTTGCAATAGAGCATGAGATGTTAGACAATTTGGATATGAAACATATAATTACAGAATTTTCAAATATGAAAGCCAGGAAAGTTCTGTTTGTATAATGTATATCTTTTCAATATATCTTTTATATATTTACTCAAATGTTACTCAAATACATAAATTTATTCAAATAATTTTTTGTTTTGTTTTTTCTTATAATCATTAATTTTCATAAATATGTAAGCATAAATCATTCAAAACAATCCAAAATCTCCTCTTCCCATTTTTAGCCCTAACTACGTTCGAAAACTTTACTCAAGTACACACCAACATCGTTCTATCTTTGTTAGTTACTGAATGGTTACTGAAAATTAAACCAGGACAGAACGACACTGGTGTACACCCGAATAAAGTTTCTGAATGTCTCTTGCAAATATGCTCAGACATATAACTCGGACTATAGACATAGGGCGCCAAATTCAAACTTGCACGCGGGCGCTTGAACGCCTAGCGGCGGCACTGCGTTTGATGCACGCACATGTTGTAATCTACGAGTCGTGGCAACGCGTCGACCCACTTGTAATTTCCATTGAGCGTAAACATCTTCCACATGTCGTTCTTCAACATGCGGTTGAATCGTTCTACGACCGATGCCTTCAACACCGAATACGTGGAGTAGTGGCTTACGTTACGTTTTCAGAGTCGTTGTACGTCGCCGTTGTAAAATTTCTTCCCCATATTAGTTTGCAAGTTTCTCGGGCATCTCTTGCTCTCTCGAATCATGTCAGCGATAGCTTCGGCCGTCTCGCTTCCGCCTTTGTTCTTGAGCGGTACAGCCCACGCGTGCTTACTCAACACATCGATGACGGAGAGTATGTAGTGGTAGCCTCCATTGAAACGCGAGTACGGACGCATCTCGACGATATCCGCCTGCCACAGGTCATCGTATCCCCGAACTACGACGCGTCTTCGTGGAAAATTTCTTCTCCCGTACAGTTCGTCGACGAGTCGTCGTTTTTCGGACGATATTTTTCGTTGGATTTTAACGAGCTCATGTTTCGACAGTGTGACTGATCGACGCGTAATAAAACGTACGAAGAAATTACGATTTCTATTTATTTCCGTTTGTTATCCTTTATTAGCGGTTCTTTCTCATCCGTTGGCGTTCGATAACTGTCTCTAACTCGTACCCATTTCTGATCCGTTTATAACTGACTGACTGTTCGATAGCTGTCTGACAGCCGTTCCTGACCCGTTCGTTGTCTTTCGTTACCGTCTCTGAGCCGTTCGTAGCCGTTCCTTAACCGTTCATTCTTGCTGTTCATTATCGTTTACGAGCCGTTCCTGATCCGTTTGCAAGCCGTTTGCTGTCATTTGCGAACTGTTCCTAATCCGTTTGCAAGCCGTTTGAAAGCCGTTTGTTGTCGTTTGCGAGCCGTTCCTGATCCGTTTACAAGCCGTTCGTTCCTAACTCGACGGTTATCGCACTGAAGTTCGTTTATCACGGTGCGTAACGCTCGTACATCCCTCTCGAACGCGGTTAGTTTCTCGTCGACTCTCTTTGTTGATTTTTCACAGTTTTAGGACATTACTCCACGTACAGTTTATTGACGGCGTTAGTATCAGCCTCAGGCTGCGCTACGTGACGAATCTTGTGCGACTTTGCGTCGTAGTCTGTAGCGACGCGGCACAACGCGTTATTGCGCACGTAATTTTTCACTAATCCATTCCAACGACGCGAATCATTGTCGTCTTTTCTCCGTTCGAATAGCCCACCGTACAAAAGTTTTCTATACATAAAGGGGAAACTATTGATAAATAGACCTGCCGAGGGATCTGATGTGACATTGGGAAATAATTGCGTCGCATTCATGTTCGATGAAATTCGATACGAACTCGACGGTGTGGAGATTGATCGTAACAAAAATATGGGAATTATCAGCACGCTTAAGAACTACATCACGGTATTGTCCGATAGAAGGATCATCATAAGGACTGCTAGGCTAGGGTGTGCATACCAATGCATACGGATACTTTAATTTTTACATACCGCTTTACATGTTATTGGGATTTTGCAAGGATTACAGACGCGTGGTGATCAATACTCGTCACGAGTTGATTTTAATACGCGCGCGCAACGACAACAATTGCCTGATGGGAAATTCGGTCCTGGAACCCGTGATCAATATATTCAAGATACAATGGCAAATGCCTCACGTTATGTTGAACGAGATAAATAAGCTATCGATACTACGTACTTTGGAAAGCGAACGATATTTCAACATGGGTTTTCGTTCGTGGGACCTGTACGAGTACCCCCTGTTGCAGAACACTACTAAGCATTCATGGTCTGTAAAAACCACGAGTCAACTAGAAAAATCGCGATATGTTATTTTTGCGTTGCAGACTAGTCGGAAGAACGTCATGTCCGATCGGTGGCTAGACCGATCGAGGAACGATGATATACAAGAGCAGATGATGGATGACATGTTCGGCTTGCGAACATTGTTCGGATTGGAATTGCTTCCAGAACAAAATTGGGAAGTTGAAATAATACATATATAATAAAATTTTTTTTATAATTTTTATAATTTTTATATTTTTATAATTTTTATATTTTTAAATTTTTATTCTTTTTAATTTTTATACTATACTTATTATATTTATTATCTTACTTTTATAATTTTTAATAATTATTTTTTAAATTTTGTATTTCTTTTTCAATATTATATTTTATATAATTAAATCATTTTAAAAAATTGTTTCGATTTTTTGTATTCCTTTCTTTCCTTTCCCTATTATTAAGTAGTTAGCAGTAAGAAAAGCGTGAAAGAGAGAGTAAGGGAGATAACGGGGGGTGAGAACGCGAACGCGAAGACTCGCGCGTAAGAAATGATAGGTGGGGGCGAGATGGAACGCGCGAAACATAGAACCGCAACGGGTGCAAAAGAGCGAGATCGCGACGTCATAGACTCTTACCCCCACACAGACAAGCGCGGATCCTGCACCATCAAGCGCGGATCCTCCTTCCCCGCGGACCCCGCATCAACGAACGCGTATCTCTCTTCCCCGCGTACCTCTCGCATCAACGAGCACGTATCTCTCTTCCCCGCGTACCAATGAACGCGGATCCCTCTTCCCTGCGGACCCCACACCTCCTTTCCCGCGGATCCGGTATCACCAAACGCGTATCCCCTTTCCTCGCGGACCCCGTACCACCGAACGCGGATCCACATATTTGAAGCTTAGATGAAATAATCCCTTCTCCCTCCCCTTGTAATTTGTTAAAAAATCGTACATGATCGAACGCGTTCAGTATTGCATCAACTACCCGTGTGAAAAAGTAAATTCTCGTAATCAGCGACAATGTACTCCGCTGAGGAAAGTAGCATACGTATGAATTATTACGTTCCACTCGAAGACGGTGAAACTCAACCGTTTAAAAAGAAACATACCACATAAGTTTTGTTAAAAAATTTTCATTTATTTTATAAAATTCTTAAATTTCAACTATTTAACATATTTTTTTGAATGATCTTTTCTACAGCGTTTTACCCGCGCGTCATACGGTTCTTGTACTGGGTAGAAGATACCCGTTGACAGTTACGAAATATAAATTTTTGGAAATTGGCATCAACGTTGGGCCGAGTTACGTCGAGATCGCCATAGGAGGTCATCGTGGAAACGAGTTGATAATGTCTCTCGAAACATGGAAAGGACTTTACGAGCAACGAGGGAACATTCAAAATCTTCTTTGCTGCGCGGACACCTCAAACTCTATTAGCGTTGGCCCATTAACAGTGCGATTCTGCAAGATTAATGACGCTAAACTCGTACGTCTCGAATCATCCGACGTTTGACGATGACCGAATCCACGTTATTCTCCATGTTTAACTTGGATCGATGCATCGATTTAATGTTCGATCGGTTGACTAGTATCCTTGAAAGAGTCGACAAGAAATTTGTACAATTCGAAAATATCGCATCCAGTGTAATAGACAAGAAGAATATATCGGACGTAATACGCGCCAGCAATGCTTTCAATAAGCATCAGTTCGTTGATTGCGAGTTGGTAGTTTTAATTTTTAACAAAATGTAATATGTAAAAAACATACAATAAAATATTATTTCAAACATACATTTAAACGTATATCATTTTTTCCTTCTTTCTTTCATTCCTATAACGCTATTTGTATTTATAAATTCGGGGCGACGCGAGATGTCTGATTAAAACTTGTCGCGACATGCACGATTCTTTCTAGAAGGGGGGGAGGGCGACCGTTCTTATAACGCTTTATAAAAATCGAAGCTGCCGACAATCGCCTCTCTGACACTTAATATGTTTATAAATTCCAGCAGCCGGACATCGGCGCTTGCCTCTGTGCAAAACTTGTCGCGACACGCACGATTCTTCCTAGAATGGGGGGAGGAAGACGGTTGTTTCTACAATTATATTTGTTTATAAAAATCAAAGCTGTCGAAAATCGGCGCTCACTTGTGTAACATTATCTGTTTATAAATATTAGCAGCCGGACATCGGCGCTCACCTCTGTGACACTTAATATGTTTAGTGTCGCCGAACACCCTCTCCCGCGTGACGTCGTACCCTGCACCCACAAAGTACCCCCTCCCCGTGTGACGTCATGCCTCCGCACACGCGGAGTACCCTCCGCCTCGCTCCCCCTCGGAGCTGCCGAGTTAGAACAGACACCTTATTCCTGTCCAGATACCAGGAAAATAGAGCTCGTTAATAGGGAACCGGAAAATTACTGCTTAAACAGCAATGGTCTGTTAAAAATTATCAAATTCAGATTAGTGATTTTTCTTGATCCCTAACGCAATCCTGATAAGAATTGGGGATCATAGGGGATCCCATAAATTACAACCCTATGTCTCAGTACATCCTGTAATACTCCTATATAAACGGCGTCGTTGTGACAACTTTCTCTCATTCATTCGATCAGTCTCAAGTCATTCCTAGTTCACTCTGGTATCATTTTTATACCACTCTTGGCATCATTCTATTCCATAATCACTCAATCATTCGCAACTCAACAATTGAACGCCGTTTAAACCCGTGCAACGAAAAGTGTCTTTGTGGGTCACAACTGTGTGTGGACGAAAATTACCGCCAACCCGAAGGCCATAGTCCTACGAAGGTCTACCCACACCGCACAGAAGCTACGACGCTAAGCATCAAATAGTCCAAGATACTATCTAATTTTCGGTTCCACCTCACGATTAATTCCAAGCTACCCTCGATTTTCGGGAGCCTAGCCTTTTCTCTTACTCTATCGATTTATTCTCGAAATCCTGACCCACCATCTTATTTTTTCCTTCAGCTGCTTCGGGTTGACTGATTAATTTCGGTAACTAGACCCACAGTATTTCCTTCTGCTGTTACGGGTTAACCAATTAATTTCGGTGTTCAGACCCACAGGTTTTCCTTCTGCTGTTACGGGTTAACCGATTAATTTTGGTAGCTAGGTTCACAGTATTTTCTTTCGCTATTACGGGTTAACTGATCCAGACCAGTTTCTACCTTTCACCCTTTATCCATTCGAAAGAAATTTTGGCTTCTGAACTTAAGGGGGGGGGGGGCCTGGTTTAGAAGGTAAAAAAAACCAACCGTTTTTTTTTTATTTCGTAAATCGATAGATAAACTATTCAAGAATATGTTCCCAAAGTTATACGGGCTAATTCGACGCCTTTTCGAAGATACGGGCCCGAGAGTGACGCTCGTGCACGGCGAGTTTTCAAAACAAAACATCGAGTTCGTGGTTGTGTCGGGCTGTACTATAGGACGCTATACGTGTTTACGTGTTTACGTGTTTATTAGTAATTTACGAAGATTTGTCAAATGATGATTTATTAACACGATGTTTAGGGGGACACACCCAAAACTCGAATGAATCTTTCAATTCAACGGTGTGGCGAATGGTTCCGAAACACTTGAATTCCGGAAGAAAAATAATCGAAATCGCAACAAACTTGGCTGCAGGTATTTTTAATGAAGGTTATTCGGCAATTCTAATAACTATGCAGATGTTAAATATGAATATCGGCCAACAATGCAAAATGTTTGCCGACAACTCCGACGCGCAACGGATCGCGAGGGCAGAAGAATGTCAAGAGAAAAGCAGCAAAGAAGCTCGGACAGCTCGCAGATTCGAACAAATCAAAAATAATGAGTTCTACGAGCAAGAAGAAGGAACGCTTTATAGAGCTGGAATAGCTGATTAGATTTTAACAAATGTAAGTATCGAAAAAATAGGATTTTTTCTTTTTCTACTCAAAACTTTGACACGCATTTTCTCGAAATTTCATTTTTGCGATTTTACACAATTGGCGGGAAAGATTGCCGGAAAACTATAAGAGCAATCAAAATAAACCAAAGTGTATTCTTTTCACAATAGATTTATCTTGAACTTAAACTAAAAACGTTTGCAAAAAAAATTTTTTTAACGATTTTTAGAGCGCGTCCAATTTAATTGTATGTACCGTAAAAATGCCCATTTTTCTTTCAAAGCGAATAAAATGTTTATTTTTCGAATTTTTTAATACTTTTCTTAGTTCAAATAGAAGAAAAATATATCACAATTACAAATCATTTTGATTTTTTCATTTCAGATGAAAAATACGAGCTACATCGTTCCCGCCAATCAGCATCAGCAGTGGCAAGGCACTTGACTCTTTAATCTGGGACACCGCCATTTTGTAACTTTTTTAACCAAAAAAAATTTTTTCATACATTTCAAATATATATTTAAATAATCCGAAAATATAACGGAGCCTAATTATTTCTTTCACTCTAAAAAAAAATGATCAAAATACTGCTTTTTTGACCTTCTAAACCAGGCCCTCCCATTAACGGGTCTCGTGAATTATAGTGAAGCTGGGAGCCCCGAGTCATCCGAGAAGGTCCCGAGCCGCCGCGAAACATAGAAGAAACTGACGGAACAAGCGGGCACGGAAGCTAGCCCAATAAACGGTCAAAGTCATAACAAATAATAGTCAGATAGAAATAGAGATTTCACCTCCTTTTGCTTCTCCATGAAGTGAGTCGCCTGCTCTTCCTTTTGCTTCTCTCCTTTCCCACAACCCGATCACCGCGTAATCTCCTTATGAATCTTGTCCTCATCGTATACCTCTGTGCCCTCTCTCGATCAACTTGATAGAATACCGTCCTCGAGTGTCGAGTTCCTGGAGGAGATACAATACGATCCTCCCCGACAGCGATACCCCGAGAATCCATTCCGGAAAATCTGTCGGTATTTTCCGACAATTACGGTATCAATCGAACCAGAAACATTCGTGTTAGGCCTTCATGAATTCGACCTCGATGGGTTCCTCCAAAATGCATGACCCGACGACGCCATTCCCGTTTTCCTACCCGATTCCCGTCTTCCTTACCTAGTCTTTATATCCTTTTTTGAGCATTACTTTCCGCTGTCTTCTATCTCATTAATGGAAATTTCTTAATCTCTCTCCCTCCTTTTACCCTACACATAACGCAAAACAATGTACATATGTATAAATATTCATAACCAATAGTTGTAAATTACATTTACTATATGTTGGAATGATTTAGAATTTAAACTCTCGCGCGACTGTAAGATGAGAAAGTGGGCAGCGATAGGCTGTTGTATTAGAATTTCGTTTCGTTTTTGTTTCTTCCTTCTTCTTCCGCTTATATGGTAACGCTAGCTGTCTGGGACGATGGACGCGTGTAAAGCTTCTTATTTTATTAAATAAATACTCTAAATAATCCCAACAGGTTATGGGGCCAGAGTAACGCTTAAATAATTGGTAGTTTAAGTAATATTTCGTGTGAATATTAAAAACTTCTTTTAAGTTGCCTGAGAAGCGTGGTCGTGTGAAAATGGCTAGTAAGGAGACTTTTCTGCGGAACATCGTGAAATTCGATGGTACAAATTTCCAGCCATGGAAATTTTAGATGAAAACATTATTTGACTACCACGATTTAATGAGGATTGTCGAGGGAAGTGAGACGCTTCCTGAAGAGGTTATGGATGCGGATGCGACGGTGAGGAATGCTGAGCGTATGGCGTGGAAGAAGAGGGACGCGAAAGCACGATTTCTCATAATCACCGCGTGTAACGAGATACAGATGGAATATCTGACTGTATGTGATACCGTTCATGACATGTGGAAAAAGCTATCGACAATCCACGAGCAGCGATCATCGACGAACAAGGTGTCGTTGTTGGAAGATTTCTATGGATACGCAATGGAACCGGGCTGCACAATAGCGCAGCATGTAGTACGTGTGCAAAATCACGCTTTCCGGCTACGTGACATAGGAAAGGACATCGATGATGATACGATTATAGCTAAAATTACTTCGACGTTGCCCTCGAAATATCGTGCATTTAAAACCACGTGGGCTAATGTTCCGGAAAATGCGCAGACCATTTCGAATTTGCTTGACAAATTATTGCAAGAGAAAAATATACTCAAGGAGGAACAAGTTAGTGAGGGACTAGCAGCTATGGTGGTTAATCCAATGAAGAGTGCGAAGGGCAACACGGAAAATAAAGGCGGAAGCAAGAGCAAACAGACCAAGAAACCCAAGAAGGGAAATGTGAAGTGTTTCCGGTGCGACAAAAAAGGACATTTTGGACGGCAGTGTCCGATAAGACAGAAGAGTAAGTCGAGTGAAGATGGCGGCGCTTCTGGTAGTACGTGTGGTGGCTCTGGTGCAGCATGTGCGTTCGCGTTTCCGGCCATGTTTGATCATAGTAATTTGGCATGGGATGACACATGGTTCTTGGACAGTTGTGCATCATTGCATTCCACATTCTATCGAGAGTGGATTAGAGATTATCAAGAAGGCACGGATAAGAATATAAAAGTTGGCAATGAGGGAGTCTGTCCTGCGAAGGGATGCGGATACGTCGAGATAATGAAGTGCGTTGACGGAAAATATGAGAAGGCTCGCATTGATAATGTGTTCTATGTGCCGACTTTATGTAGGAATCTTTTTGTCTACGAGATTGTTGACAAGCAAAGGTATACGAGTAATTCTTTCGGAAAAGAGAATGGAACTGATACACAATAACAACAAAGTTGCTGAGGGCGTGAGGTCTTCAAATAATGTGTATCGTTTAGCATTTAAAACTGTATCCTGCTGTGAGGCAAGTACTGCGGAGTGTAGTTCAGACTTAAAAGTTTTACATGAAAGATTTGGACATGTAAACGTTGAAACTATCGAAAGGATGATGAAACACAAACTATTGCCATCGGTTGATATTGGAAATGTGAAGTCATTCTTTTGTGAACCGTGTCAAATGGGAAAAATGCATCGAAAAACGTACAAGTCGATTAAAGATGGACGTGATACGAAACCGGGTGAGGTCATTCACAGTGATGTAGTGGGACCAATAGAGATTGAGTCAATCGGTCGTTCGTGTTGGTATGTAAATTTTAAGGATGCTACTGACTTTCGTGTGATTGGTTTTATGCAAAATAAGTCTGATGTGTTCGAGAAATTCAAAATATTTGAAGCCGCTGTACGAAATCACTTTGGGAGATCGATGAAAGTGCTTCGAACGGACCGAGGTCGTGAATATGTGAATAATGAGATGAAAAGATACTTGGAAGAAAAGGGCATTAAACATGAGCTGACAGCACCGTTTACTCCAGAGCAAAACGGGAAGGCGGAGCGTGATAATCGGGCGATTATTGAATGCGCACGTACTTTTCTCCATGCGAAAGGACTACCGAAGATCCTGTGGGCAGAGGCTCCAGCTTATGCAGTGTACATCCTCAATCGCATTGTTAATCGAAAGGATAAAGATGTGTCACCTTATGAGATGTGGACTGGGAAGAAGCCAGATCTATCAAAACTAAGGACGTTCGGCTCCGATGCGTACATGCACGTTCCAGGTATGTTTCGTAAGAAATTTGACTCGAAAGTACAAAAGGATATTTTTGTAGGATTCCAAGGCGAGTCAGGGAACGTGAGAGTGTATATGCCAATGACAAGAAGTATCAAGGAATCAAAAGATGTGACGATACATGAAACAGGGGTTCCATTAAATGACAAGAAGGAAAGCGAGGAAGTGCAAGTAAAGATTCCCGTTAAAGAAGAAGTCACTCCTGTGGTGGAACGAGAGTTCAAGAAGCAGTTGTGCCAAAGAGGCTCTTAATGATCGAAAAACCCGAACAGGATAAAAGGGCACGTAAGCCCGTGATCGAGGAAAAAGCGAACTGAGGCGTTCGCAACGTGAGCGCAGAGCACCGATTCGCTATGAAGCATCCTGAGCAGCGGTAGACAAATCGAGAACGTTTGTTGAAGCGATGACAGGGCCAGACTGTGTGAAATGGGAGAGAGCAGTGAAAGAGGAGCTGCTTGCACATGAAGAAAATGGAACATGGAAGATCGCGGGAAGGATAGCGGGCAGAAAGCAATAACATCCAAGTTGGTGTTTAAGATCCAAGATCTTAAGGACGGACGACGCTATAAGGCTCGTCTTGTTGCACGAGGTTTTACGCAGACACAGAGAGTGGACTACCATGAGACATTTTCACCAGTGGTGCGTTACGACTCATTACGGGTACTGTTTGGCGATGGTACAGTACGATCTCGAATTGGTACAATTCGATGTGAAAACTGCCTTTTTGAGTGGTAGGCTGAAGGAGAATATCTTCATGAGAATTCCGGGAGGTCTCAGGATCAACAACGATGAAGAGGATTGTGTTCTGAAGTTGGAGAAGTCGCTTTATGGACTGAAGCAAGCATCAAGATGTTGGAACGAGACGTTCAACGAATTTTTATATAGTTTTAAGTTCGTGAAAAGTCAAGCAGATCCATGCGTATTTAATGGTTACGTTAAAGGCAGTGCGGTGATATTAGCTTTGTATGTGGATGATGGTTTGATTTTGTCGAATGATAATGGCGCGATAGATTACACGATCAAAACCCTGAATGAATTTGTGACTATAAAAATTCTGGATGCGAGCAACTTCTGCGGAATGCAAATATATAGAGACTTTAAGAACGGAATCTTGTTTATAAATCAGGAAAAATATAGAGAAGATGTTAGGTAAATTTGGGAATAAATGTAAGAGTGTGAATGTGCCGATCGATAAAGCTTCGATAGATAGTATTCACAGGGAAGATTCAAATGATTTATCTAAAGTTCCGTATGATTTATCTAAAGTTCCATATTGTAAAGTAGTAGGATCGATAATGTTTGTAGCAATTGTTAGTCGACCTGACATCGCATTTGCTATGAGTTTTGTAAGTCGGTTCTTGTCAAACTACAATGGAAAATGTTGGAATGCAGTGAAGAAAATTTTGCGTTATTTGTCGGGTACGAAAAACGTAGGCATAATGTATCGAAAAAGGGCATACGACATGCCAGTGAGTTATAGCGACGCTGATTATGTCGGAGATCCTGCAACGCGAAAGTCAATGAGTGGTTGTATAAGTTTTCTAGCTGGGGGTCCAGTAATCTGGTCTTCACAGGATTGTGTTGCTCTAAGTACCACTCAGTCTGAGTTTGTAGCGGCGAGTGAAACTGCGAAAGATATCGTCTGGTTACAAAAGTTATTAGATGATATTGGATATGAGTGTAAGAGGCCAATCGAACTGCGAATTGACAATCAGAGCGCAATCATGCTTGTTAAGAACCCAGAGTTCCATAAAAGAACAAAACATGTTCATGTTAGATACTGTTTTATACGCGAGATGTGCGAGAAAAATATCATATGTGTAACGTATGTTAAAAGCGAGGATCAGATGGCTGATATATTGACAAAACCTTTGGCGCGTGTCCGATTTGCACATCTGACAAGGGGAGGCCACGGTGTGTGGGTCACCGATTTTGATGCGCTTTGGCACAGACCTTCTTCATCGAAAACAAATGGACCCGTATTTTGCCGTTTGTCTAGATACCCCCCCGTTTTCGAAAAAATCGAGGTCAAAGGTCATGGCGTCGGATCAGTTTTGGACCAGGGGGGTTTTATAGATTTTTAAACAACAATCAATTTTTATTAATATATTTGGGGGTCGCAAACCTATATTTTTCGAGTTATAAAGGATTTTATGTGCACGCAGTGTACCGTAAATACCCGTAACTTTATCACCATTTTCAATTGAGCGCCGTGGTCGAGCGGTGAAGGCGTCGAACTCCCGTTCCCTGGACTCGTGTTCGATTCTTCGTGCTGCATTTTTTTTTTTTTTTTTTTTTTTTAAATAGCATGAATATTTTATATTTATATATAAATTTTTATATATTAATGTATAAATACATAAAAATTATTACTTTTATATTATACTATATAATATTAATATTAATATTTTTTAAGATACTCTATATTTTATATTTATTATATTTGCTGTGCAGAAATAAATAACAACAATTAAATGCGCATTTATTTAGTATTAGTATATATTTAGTATATATTTAGAAAATACACAAATCTACAATGTTTTGTTTGATCATTTAATGTTTCGTCAATTGTCATCTTCGGTTTTAAATTTCTCACATACGCTCGGGTGAAACTCATCGTAGAAGCATGTAAAGCATAATACCTTTTGGTACCATGCACAACACATGTGAAAGATACTACTACATGCACATTTTTTACTACATGCACATTTTTTCTGCAACGCTGACAGCGAGAAGCAAACTTGATAAAAGCAAAACTGACTAGCAAACTTGACTTTGCAATATTTACAATTCGTTAACAACATTTTTAAAGACTTCTTGATAACTTCTTGATAATTGATAATTTCTTACTATTATAATTGTTGAAATTTAATGTCCTTGGTGTAGTATCTTCGATATCGTAGATTTTTTTTAAATTTTTATTTCGTTGAAACAAATTTTCAAACTGTACTCTGCGATTTCTGCGCATTTAATTGTTGTTATTTATTTCTGCACAGCGAATATAATAAATATAAAATATAGAGTATTTTAAAAAATATTAATATTATATATGATAATATAAAAGTAATAATTTTTATGTATTTATACATTAATATATAAAAATTTATATATAAATATAAAATATTCATGCTATTTAAAATTAAAAAAAAAAAAAAAATGCAGCACGAAGAATCGAACACGAGTCCAGGGAACGGGAGTTCGACGCCTTCACCGCTCGACCACGGCGCTCAATTGAAAATGGTGATAAAGTTACGGGTATTTACGGTACACTGCGTGCACATAAAATCCTTTATAACTCGAAAAATATAGGTTTGCGATCCCCAAATATATTAATAAAAATTGATTGTTGTTTAAAAATCTATAAAACCCCCCTGGTCCAAAACTGATCCGACGCCATGACCTTTGACCTCGATTTTTTCGAAAACGGGGGGGTATCTAGACAAACGGCAAAATACGGGTCCATTTGTTTTCGATGAAGAAGGTCTGTGCCAAAGCGCATCAAAATCGGTGACCCACACACCGTGGCCTCCCCTTGTGAGAGACAGTATAAATGTGAGAGCGAGAGAGTTGAATGCTGGAGAGAGTGTTGGAATGATTTAGAATTTAAACTTTCGCGCGACTGTAAGATGAGGAAGTGGACAGCGATAGGCTGTTGTATTAGAGTTTCGTTTCGTTTTTGTTTCTTCCTTCTTCTTCCGCTTGTGCGGTAATAACGCTAGCTGTCTGTGACGACGGACGCGTGTAAGGTTTCTTATTTTATTAAATAAATACTCTAAATAATCCCAACACTATATTACACTAATTTTGCACATGACTAATGTCAATATACGCGTGTATATATTCTCGAACGAAAGATTATAAACAAAAATAAGCAAATAAATATTATAATAATAAAAATGAATAATAGAGATCATCACTTATTTTAATTATAAGACCTCATCTGTTTTCCTCCCTATACCATAAGACCACACGAGGTCCGATCCCGAGTAAGAGAGATTAAGTTCCCAAATTCAAAACAGGACCGACGTATTTTCTCAACTGACCTACATTTTTTTTAGATAAGTGCGATCGGCTCATGGTAAGAGATATAGCTTGTGTCTCTGAGACTAACAGGTCGTGCGTCCTAGTCCTCCCACCCTCTTACTCCTTATCTTATATTCCTTTAAAACAACTGGAAAACTCGGACGTAATAGTATCATAAACAGCCAAAACCAAATTTTTATAAGGAAAGAAAACTATTTATATCTTTTGACAGCAGACGGTAAACTTTGTGACGATGGGTCGAAGCAACTCCAAATACAAAATTTAGTACCAAAAATCAAGGAAACTAAAATAGGAAATATTAAGGTCATTAAATGGAGAAATAAATTTCATTCAATTTTGATATGCAAAGAAAATATTGTTGCATCCGCACGCGCCACCCGTTGAGTTTCGTAAAGAGAGCATTCCCAGGCAACGGGCCGTCGCTTGTCTAACAGCGATCGGTGTCTTAATGTCGGTTCCTTCTAAACGAACGGACACGTTTCTTGTAACACGTTGCAGTTTCTAATAAAGAGTTCCTTTAATATTCATACGAGTACTTATTCCGCTCAGGCGGGAAGTGCCGCGAGTGCTAGAGTGTGTGAGAGTGTTGGTGCCACCGGCGTGGAGGCGCAACAACATTAAAGAAAAGATGTCTAGAGAAACATTACAGAATTTTGCAATTAAATTACGAAAAATAATAAGGAAACATTCAATTAAAGTAATAAACATAGCAAAGTATAAAGAATTGGACAATATAAGTTGGGCAGAAATTTTAAGCCAAATTTGTGAATCATTACTGGAAATTTCAATCAAATTAATAATATGTCATAGATTAGTAACAATTCCAAAACCTGAGAGATGAAAAAATATTATAGAAGAAGCCCACTCATCAAAAGTCGGCGGACATAAAGGCATTACCAAAACCTACAACCGAATTAGACAAAATTTTTATTGGAATAACATTAAATCCGATATTCGAAATTACATTAATCGTTGCTTATAATGCCAAGCTAAAAAACTAGTCAGAGTCAAAACTAAGCAGCCCATGCTAATAACCGATACACCATTTTCTGCTTTCGAGAAGATATCAATGGACATAGTAGACCCTTTACCTGAAACTTCAAAAAAATTCCTATATTCTAATAATCCAAGACCATCTTACCAAATTTTCCCTCGCCATTCCTTTAAAATCCATAACTATTCAAGTTGTCGATGCTCTATTAAAGTATTTTATTTGTATTTTCGGAGTACTCCAAACAATTTTAATCGATCAAGGAATAAATTTCATGAGTAATCTAATGAAAAGATTTGCTAAACAATTCAAGATTAACAATGCAGAACTACATTTTTCTATCCACAAGTCAATGGAGCTTTAGAAAATCACATTTAGTAATCGAATATTTAAAACAGATTTATATAATGGGATGAATTGACTAGAATATGTGACATTCTCATACAACACCAGTATTCACGAAACAACTGGATATACTCCATAAGAATTGGTGTTTGGTAAATTAGCCACACAACCGTCCAGTGAAATAACAAATAACGTAAAGGAAAAAACATACGATGACTATATAAATTAATAACTGATATTCAGATCTTACAAGAATTGGTTCGAGAATGTTTGATTGCCTCTAAAGTCAAGTCTAAATATTATTATGATAAAAAAATTAATCAACTTTTTCAAATAAATAATGAAGTTTTTCTTTTTAACGAGCCGAAAAAAGGAAAATTAGACAATCAATATTTAGGACCGCACATCATAACAAATATATTAATGTTACGTCCAAGACTCCACGACTTTTTTTCTTCGTGAGTACACAGCTGCATTTTATAAACAGAGAAATTCTTTTTAAATAAATGGTTGTCAAAGTTGACGAACTGAACCTGACGCCCAGACGAGGGGCTACCATAAGCGTTATCACTTAAAATGCAATAAAATTAAAAGCGAGCTGGGACCCAGTAAAATCAGACCGCGAGATGCTTGATACCACACTGACAAATTTATTACTGAAAAGATTCCAAACTGGAAAAGATAGATAGCTAAATTAAAAAACAAATGAAGCCTGGTATCAAGTAAAAACAGTCATCCCCTTTGTGACGGTACGCCTTTCACACGCTGGGATCGGTGGGAATAGCTCGCCGGGGCTAGGGTAAAAAAGGGTGAAACACTGCTCTGAACACAACGTCTTTCACAAACGTTTATTCAATAAATTATATGTAGCTATGTACAACTATATACAGATGTTGGTGTATGTGTGAGCGCACAGGTGTGTGTGTGTGTGTGTGTGCGTGTGAGAGTGCACAGGTCGCGCTGGCTCACAAGCTTATAGCTCGGCTTGAACTTCCAGCTAGGTGCGGACTTAGAATCTAGACGCGAGCGTAGACTTACACTAAACACGGACTTACAACTAAACGCAGACTTATAGCTAGGCGCGGACTTAAAGCTAGACACGGGCTTACGACTAAACGCAGACTTATGGCTAGGTGCGGACTTATGAACTAGGCGCGGACGCGGACTTATAACTAGACGGGCTTACGACTAAACGCAGACTTATGTCTCCGCGACGCGGCGCGTACTCGCGATGAATGGTGTTCGGTGTGGTGCTCGGTAGCACCCGGACTGGGAAAAGTGTATCCCTCGGTAGCTCCCGAGGGGGGGGGGGGACTTGCACCCCGATAGTACCCGGATACAAACGGTAGCTCCCGTTCGCTGTGCGGAATAGTCGGTAGCTCCCAACTCGGGTAGGATGTGACAAGGTATAAATCCTCCGGTAGCTCCCGGAGGGGGAAAGCCTACACACCAGTAGCTCCCGGCTGTGAACGGTAGCGCCCGTTCACCGTGTAGAGGAAGCGGTCGGTAGCACCCGACTGCGAGGACTGGTCTCGACTCGACGCGGCGGCCGCCTTTTATACCCGGCCGACAGGTGCCGAGTAGCGATGGGGGAAGTCGCGCGTCGGAGCCGACAGGTGCGGCGCGGGCCGCGGGCGGTGTTACAGAGCATTATTGGTGCCGAAGCGCATGTTTTGGGCGGCTGATCGGCCCGTGACTAGGAGGGGAAGGCGTATCGTCACATCACCTCCCCCCTTTTGAGAGTCATGCCGCCTAGTGTTGGCGGCATGACGTGGGACGGCTCAATGAGCTCAATTTTGGTCAAGGATCGTTTTTGTAACGGCCGGGGCGGTGGCTCGCCGGAGGTGCTTCAATTCTACCCACTTTGTGAACCGGTCCTGCATCACGAGAAGCCACGCGTGTCGTTGTGTGGATCGGAGCAGCGGTCCTATTAGGTCGAGTGTGACTTGTTGCCACGGGTGGTTGACGGAAGCGGTGTGGAGTGTCCCCGCAGATCTGGTGATTGGTACCTTGTGCACCAGGCAGCTCGGACAACTCTGGACATACCGGGTGATGTCCTGGAACATCCCCGACCAGTAAAAGAGGCGGGGCATTCGCGCTATGGTCTTGGCGGTGCCCAGGTGTCCGGCGGTGGAGTCCGTATAGTGCCGCGCCAATATCCGGATCCTGTCCTCCCTGGAAACACACAGCTTCCACTGTTCGGTCGGGTCAATCTCCCGGAGGTCGACGTTGTGCAGTATATGGCGGAAGAGACGGCCATTCTGGAGGCGGAAGTCCGAGAAGTCTTCAGCGCGTTTTCGGAGGCCCGTCAGGATGCGCCGGTACCATCCGCATCGCGGTAGTGTCCTGGCCGTGCGGTAAGTCGGGATGTCCTGGTCGCCCTCTAGTCTTCCTGGTTGTGCGGCACCTTCCGGCTGGCGGGATAGCGCGTCTGCGACTTTGTTGGCGCTTCTCTTGCGGTAACGAACGTCGAATTCATGCTGTTGCAATTCGAACAGCCAACGGCCCAGTCGTCCGGTTGGTTCCTCGAGTTTCTGGAGCCAGCGTAATGACTGGTGGTCCGTTACCACCGTAAATGGGTACCCCTCCAGGTATCCCTGCATTTTGCGGATGCCCCACACTATCGCCAGGCATTCCAGCTCGGTTGCACTGTAGTTTCTTTCTGTCCCGTTTAGTGTCTGGCTGGCGTACGCGATTACGCGTTCTCCGTCGTGCTGGTGCTGGGTCAGGACTGCTCCTAGGCCGTGGATGCTGGCGTCGGTCTGGAGGACGAATTAAAGTCGGGACAGGCCAGCACCGGTGGTCGTCAATGCCTTTTTGAGTTGTTGGAACGCCCGTTCCTCGTCCGTGCCCCTGGTCCATTTGGCGTTCTTGCGCGTCAGCCGGGTGCGGCAACCGTGGAGAGGTTTGGCACGAAACGCCGATACCATGACGCCATACTCAAGAATTGTCGGACCCTCCGGATGGTGGTTGGTGCTGGCCAGTTCGCGACTGCGCTGATCTTCTCGGGGTCAGTGTGTACCCCGTGCCGGTCCACCACGTGGCCGAGGTACTTCAGCTGGTCCCTGCCAAAGTGGCATTTCTCGGGGTTAAGGCGGAGCTTGGCCTTTCGTAAGCGGCAGAATACTTCAGTCAGTTGCCGTAGGTGCTCGTCGAATGTCGGGCTGGTCACGATGATGTCATCAAGGTAGACCATTACGTGTGGTTCTAATTCGGGTCCCAGCACTTGGTCTAGTAACCGCTGGAACGTTGCCGGAGCGGAGTGGAGTCCAAATGGCATAACTCGGAACTGCATCCTCTTCCCGGGACCATGAAGACTGTGACCGGTCGGCTTTTGGGGTCTAGTGGCACCTGCCAGTAGCCATTCTTCAGATCCAAGATCGAGAGATAGCGGGCTTCCCACAGTTTTTCCAGTGTTGTGGCCATCTGTGGCAACGCATCTTTCTCCGTGACGTCGTTGATGCGGCGTAAGTCGATGCAGAACCGGTGGGACCCATCCTTACGGACCACCACGATCGGTGAGCTCCACGCCCCATGAGAAGGTTCGATGACACCTTCTTCCTGCATCTTTCTTACTTCCCGGTCGATGACCGCCTGCATCGCTGGGTTACGCGGGCGGTAGCGTTGCTTGATTGGCTGGTCAGTTTTTATCCGAATTCGGTATGTGGTCACGTCAGTCGGTCCCTCGACATCCTTGAATTTGACCAGTTCTTCGTTTAGGAATTCTTGCAAGCGCTGAGCTTCGGCTTCGGTCCGGATGGCCAGCCCGGTCGGTGTGGATTCGCGGGTGACGTGTGCTGGTTTCACGGCTAGTCTGGCTGTTGCGGATTCACAGGTGGGATGAGCTTGTTTCATGGTGGTCCGGGGCGGCGCTGGGATCGAAATTCCGAGCTGGGCCCACAGGTCGACTCCGATCAACACGGGGCTTTGCAGGGACGGCATTACTAGGAAATCCTGGCAGAATCTTCGCCCTCTTACCCGTATGGGTAGAGTATATGTTCCTGGGATGTCGGTGGCCTCTCCGTCCGCCAAGTGAATTTGCTGTGTTTCGCCATGGGGGGAATACCCCAGGGCTCCGCATGTCAGGCGGTGTCGGCGTTAATAAACGGCACCTCTGACCCGGAGTCGACCAGGGCCTCGAATTGTCCGCTGATGAAGGCAGATCGTGATGTGTGGCCGCGGCAGGTAATTTATGCAGATGTCGGTTCGAGCGGCGGCGGCGGTGCTCCCGACCCGGACGGAGTTTTCCGGTCTCGGGTGGCACTCCCGGGTTAGGACGCCGTCTTTTCCACAATGGGAGCAGAATTTCCTAGCGGACCTCTTGCAGTCGAGCCGAGTGTGACCTCGCTATTTGCACCGCCAGCAGCACTCTTCCTTGTTGTAGGTGGCGGCGGCGACTGCCGGGCTAGTGTTCGGCTTCTTCTCGTCGGCCTTCCGTTCCTTTGTTTGTTGCCGTATCAATTTGTACTCGGTTGCCCGTGACTGGAGTTCCCGTGTACTGGCGACGTCGTGGCGTCATATACAGGGTGGCCCACATAACTCTTAACAGCTGAATATTTCGGAAACCAAACCCGTGAGAGAAAAATTTTTTAAACAAAAGTTGTTTGGTTTCGAGGGGGCCATAAGATGGTACCATTGGTTTGACCTTGAAGAATTATTTGAAAGTCACATAAAAATTACCTCAATTTTTTTAAATGGCATTCCCTATTTTTTATTACATATTCTTGTAGCTTATCTCGAGAGCTTTCCAAAACACTATAATAAAGTATTTTTTTATTAAGTATTTTCCGAGTTATAAGGGTTGAAATAATTTCTTAATTTTACATAAACTATAAAATATCTCGTAAAATATTCACCTTTTGATGACCTTACCTCAATACTTTTATGCACAGAATGATGAGAGGAATCAATTGGTGTAAAGAAAACACATAGTTGTTTTTAATAAAAAATATGCAATTTGTAACTAACAATTACATACTTTTTGTTAACAACAACTATGTGTTTTCTTTACACCAATTGATTCCTCTCATCATTCTGTGCATAAAAGTATTGAGGTAAGGTCATCAAAAGGTGAATATTTTACGAGATATTTTATAGTTTATGTAAAATTAAGAAATTATTTCAACCCTTATAACTCGGAAAATACTTAATAAAAAAATACTTTATTATAGTGTTTTGGAAAGCTCTCGAGATAAGCTACAAGAATATGTAATAAAAAATAGGGAATGCCATTTAAAAAAATTGAGGTAATTTTTATGTGACTTTCAAATAATTCTTCAAGGTCAAACCAATGGTACCATCTTATGGCCCCCTTGAAACCAAACAACTTTTGTTTAAAAAATTTTTCTCTCACGGGTTTGGTTTCCGAAATATTCAGCTGTTAAGAGTTATGTGGGCCACCCTGTATAAGTAATTTATAGTCCGGGCTCATGTTTTTTTAGAGCCAATCGAGAGTTGTTCGTCTGTCGAGAATCTTCCTGCTCGCCGCATATCGGTCAGTAGGGCCGTGTCGCGAACTTGCGAAAAGGCTCGTCGGTCTTCTGGTACCGCCCCTGGATTTCGTGAATTAGTTTCGCCCGATTTCGGTGGGGCAGAAACTCCTGCCGGAAGTCATTCGCGAAGTGGCCCATGTGGCCCAGGAGGCCCTGATGTTACGATACCAGAGGAGGGTATCTCCACGAAACAGTTCGGGCAATCCTTGCAGCATTTGCTCCCCGGAGTAGCCGTAGCTCTCTCGCAATTCCTCAACTTGTTCCAGAAAGGCCCACGCATCTCGGCCGTCGAAGTGGTAGCCCCACTTCCGTATTTGATTGATGATCCGGGCGGTATCGGTCAGCACTGGTTTTGCCTCCTCGGGCTGGCTTGCCATCTTGCTTTCCCCAGGTGTTGGTTTGGTTACGGGACTGGGATACTCGTAGTCGGGGTTCTCGTTCACGTAACCCGGGATCCTCTGGCGTAGCGTGTCGATATTGCCGGTGTTCTCTAATTCTAACTGCGTTAGCTCGGCCGCGAGTTCGGCCTTTGAGAGTTGGTAAATCCAATCTTTTATTTAAACGTGTCTGTACAGAGCAGTGTTTCCCTGGAGCTGGTCCCTGTTTTAGGCACCAATGTGACGGTACGCCTTTCGCACGCTGGGATCGGTGGGAATAGTTCGCCGGGGCTAGGGTGAAAAAGGGTGAAACACTGCTCGGGATTTCACAAACGTTTATTCAATGAATTATATGTAGCTATGTACAACTATGTACAGATGTATATACGATTGGTGTATGTGTGAGCGCACAGGTGTGTATGTGTGTGTGTGTGTGTGTATGTGTGCATGTGAGAACACAGGTCGCGCTGGCTCACAAACTTATGGCTCGGCTTGAACTTCCAGCTAAGTGCGGACTTAGAAACTAGACGCGGGCGCAGACTTACACTAGACACGGACTTACAACTAAACGCAGACTTATGGCTTGGCGCGGACTTAAAGCTAGACGCGGGCTTACGACTGAACACAGACTTATGGCTAGGTGCGGACTTATGAACTAGGCGCGGACGCGGACTTATAACTAGACGGGCTTACGACTAAACGCAGACTTATGTCTCTGCGACGCGGCGCGTACTCGCGATGAATGGTGTTCGGTGTGATGCTCGGTAGCACCCGGACTGGGAAAAGTGTATCCCTCGGTAGCTCCCGAGGGGGGGGGGGGAACTTGCACCCCGATATTACCCGGATACAAACGGTAGCTCCCGTTCGCTGTGCGGAATAGTCGGTAGCTCCCAACTCGGGTAGGATGTGACAAGGTATAAATCCTCCGGTAGCTCCCGGAGGGGGAAAGCCTACACACCAGTAGTATTGGCGCCGAAGCGCACGTTTTGGGCGGCTGATCGGCCCGTGACTAGGAGGGGAAGGCGTATCGTCACATCACCTCCCCCCTTTTGAGAGTTATGCCGCCTAGTGTTGGCGGCATGACGTGGGACGGCACGATGAGCCGTCTTGGTCAAGGATCGTTTTTGTAACGGCTGGGGTGGTGGCTCCCGGCTGTGAACGGTAGCGCCCGTTTACCGTGTAGAGGAAGCGGTCGGTAGCACCCGACTGCGAGGACTGGTCTCGACTCGACGCGGCGGCCACCTTTTATACCCGGCCGACAGGTGTCGAGTAGCAATGGCGGAAGTCGCGCGTCGGAGCCGACAGGTGCGGCGCGGGCCGCGGGCGGTGTTACAGAGCATTATTGGCGCCGAAGCGCACGTTTTGGGCGGCTGATCGGCCCGTGACTAGGAGGGGAAGGCGTATCGTCACATCACCTCCCCCCTTTTGAGAGTCAACCGCCTAGTGTTGGCGGCATGACGTGGGACGGCTCAATGAGCCGTCTTGGTCAAGGATCGTTTTTGTAACGGCCGGGGCGGTGGCTCGCCGGAGGAGCTTCAATTCTACCCACTTTGTGAACCGGTCCTGGATCACGAGAAGTCACGCGTGTCGTTGTGTGGATCGGGGCAGCGGTCCTATTAGGTCGAGCGTGACTTGTTGCCACGGGTGGTTGACGGAAGCGGTGTGGAGTGTCCCCGCAGATCTGGTGATTGGTACCTTGTGCACCAGGCAGCTCGGACAACTCTGGACATACCGGGTGATGTCCTGGAACATCCCCGACCAGTAAAAGAGGCGGGGCATTCGCGCTATGGTCTTGGCGGTGCCCAGGTGTCCGGCGGTGGAGTCCGTATAGTGCCGCGCCAATATCCGGATCCTGTCCTCCCTGGAAACACACAGCTTCCACTGTTCGGTCGGGTCAATCTCCCGGAAGTCGACGTTGTGCAGTATATGGCGGAAGAGACGGCCATTCTGGAGGCGGAAGTCCGAGAAGTCTTTAGCGCGTTTTCGGAGGCCCGTCAGGATGCGCCGGTACCATCCGCATCGCGGTAGTGTCCTGGCCGTGCGGTAAGTCGGGATGTCCTGGTCGCCCTCTAGTCTTCCTGGTTGTGCGGCACCCTCCGGCTGGCGGGATAGCGCGTCTGCGACCTTGTTGGCGCTTCTCTTGCGGTAACGAACGTCGAATTCATGCTGTTGCAATTCGAACAGCCAACGGCCCAGTCGTCCGGTTGGTTCCTCGAGTTTCTGGAGCCAGCGTAATGACTGGTGGTCCGTTACCACCGTAAATGGGTACCCCTCCAGGTATCCCTGCATTTTGCGGATGCCCCACACTATCGCCAGGCATTCCAGCTCGGTTGCACTGTAGTTTCTTTCTGTCCCGTTTAGTGTCTGGCTGGCGTACGCGATTACGCGTTCTCCGTCGTGCTGGTGCTGGGTCAGGACTGCTCCTAGGCCGTGGATGCTGGCGTCGGTCTGGAGGACGAATTAAAGTCGGGACAGGCCAGCACCGGTGGTCGTCAATGCCTTTTTGAGTTGTTGGAACGCCCGTTCCTCGTCCGTGCCCCTGGTCCATTTGGCGTTCTTGCGCGTCAGCCGGGTGCGGCAACCGTGGAGAGGTTTGGCACGAAACGCCGATACCATGACGCCATACTCAAGAATTGTCGGACCCTCCGGATGGTGGTTGGTGCTGGCCAGTTCGCGACTGCGCTGATTTTCTCGGGGTCAGTGTGTACCCCGTACCGGTCCACCACGTGGCCGAGGTACTTCAGCTGGTCCCTGCCAAAGTGGTATTTCTCGGGGTTAAGGCGGAGCTTGGCCTTTCGTAAGCGGCAGAATACTTCAGTCAGTTGCCGTAGGTGCTCGTCGAATGTCGGGCTGGTCACGATGATGTCATCAAGGTAGACCATTACGTGTGGTTCTAATTCGGGTCCCAGCACTTGGTCTAGTAACCGCTGGAACGTTGCCGGAGCGGAGTGGAGTCCAAATGGCATAACTCGGAACTGCATCCTCTTCCCGGGACCGTGAAGGCTGTGACCGGTCGGCTTTTGGGGTCTAGTGGCACCTGCCAGTAGCCATTCTTCAGATCCAGGATCGAGAGATAGCGGGCTTCCCACAGTTTTTCCAGTGTTGTGGCCATCTGTGGCAACGCATCTTTCTCCGTGACGTCGTTGATGCGGCGTAAGTCGTTGCAGAACCGGTGGGAGCCATCCTTGCGGACCACCACGATCGGTGAGCTCCACGCCCCATGAGAAGGTTCGATGACACCTTCTTCCTGCATCTTCCTTACTTCCCGGTCGATGACCGCCTGCATCGCTGGGTTACGCGGGCGGTAGCGTTGCTTGATCGGCTGGTCAGTTTTTATCCGAATTCGGTATGTGGTCAGTCGGTCCCTCGACATCCTCGAATTTGACCAGTTCTTCGTTTAGGAATTCTTGCAAGCGTTGAGCTACGGCTTCGGTCCGGATGGCCAGCCCGGTCGGTGTGGATTCGCGGGTGACGTGTGCTGGTTTCACGGCTAGTCTGGCTGTTGCGGATTCACAGGTGGGATGAGCTTGTTTCATGGTGGTCCGGGGCGGCGCTGGGATCGAAATTCCGAGCCGGGCCCACAGGTCAACTCCGATCAACATGGGGCTTTGCAGGGACGGCATTATTAGGAAGTCCTGGCAGAATCTTCGCCCTCTTACCCGTATGGGTAGAGTATATGTTCCTGGGATGTCGGTGGCCTCTCCGTCCGCCAAGTGAACTCGCTGTGTTTCGCCATGGGGGGGAATACCCCAGGGCTCCGCATGTCGGGCGGTGTCGGCGTTAATAAACGGCACCTCTGACCCGGAGTCGACCAGGGTCTCGAATTGTCCGCTGATGAAGGCAGATCGTGATGTGTGGCCGCGGCAGGTAATTTATGCAGATGTCGGTTATACAGATGTCACAAACTTATGGCTCGACTTGAACTTCCAGCTAAGTGCGGATTTAGAAACTAGACGCGGGCGCAGACTTACACTAAACACGGACTTACAACTAAACGCAGATTTATGGCTAAGTGCGGACTTAAAGCTAGACGCGGGCTTACGATTAAACGCAGACTTATTGCTAGGCGCGGACTTATGAACTAGGCGCGGATGCGGACTTATATAACTAGATGCAGACTTATGTCTCCGCGACGTGGCGCGTACTCGCGATGAATGGTATTCGGCTTGGTACTTGGCAGCGCCTGGACTGGGAATAAGTCAGGTAGTGTATTCTTCGGTAGCTCCCGAGGGAGGGAACTTGCACTCCGGTAGTACCCGGATGCGAACGGTAGCTCCCGTTCGCTATGCGGAAGAGTCGGTAGCTTCCGACTCGGGATGTGACAAGGTGTAAATCCTCCGGTAGCTCCCGGAGGGGGAAAGCCTACACACCGGTAGCTCCCGGCTGTGAACGGTAGCGCCAGTTCATCGTGTAGGGGAAGCGGTCGGTAGCACCGACCGCGAGGACTGGTCTCGACTCGATGCGGCGACTGCCTTTTATACCCGGCCGACGAGGTGCCGAGTAGTGGGCCGCGGGCGGTGCTACAGAGCATTATTGGCGCCGAAGCGCACGTTTTGGGTGGTTGATTGTCCCGTGAGTAGGAGGGGAAGGCGTATCGTCACACCTTTCAAATGACAATAAAAACAGATCAATTTAAACAAACAGTTTATTTTAAAACGTGAGACCCAAAAATTATGGGCAGAAATCTTGACTGTCTCTAAAAAAAATAATAATAAACCGCTAACCCTCAAACAATCTCAATTCGGTTGAGAATAATAAACTTGCCTTTTGAAAGAAATGACAACTCCCATCTCAAAAACAAGAAGAGTAAAGTTTTATTGCCAAGCTCGCCAGCAGCCAACCAAAACCAAAAGTCGCGTTATAGGTGACGATTTTATGGCTAATCCACCAATCAACTATTTATAAAAACGGAGTCATGCTTGAAAAATCTACCCCAGTGGACTCTTATATAAACTGCGACATCAGGCAACTCGACACAAATAGTCCCGTTCGTTAACTAAATAGGTATCTTGTCCACGGCTCTCGCATATCGTCTTTGTGACTCGAGATCAACCGCCGCACATACAATTCTCGGGATGATTTTTCCAGTGACGCTCCGATCGTGTTTTTGAAGATAGAGTGTGTAATTAAAATGCTTGCACCTACCAACAACGGCCACCTAGGGTGCTCCAACCCACCTAGCACCAACCACTGGATGGAATTAGCCTCAGAGATATTTCTTTCTTCCCGGTCAACCAAGTAAGTTTCAATCAAATTTATTAAAGGGGAGGGGGCCTTTATTTCCTTTAACGTTAAGCTAACCAAACTCGCAAATCTCTTACTCGATCCCATCCCACTATCCTTGGTTCAATCAAATAGTATTATTGATCGAACCACTCTAACTCTCAGTCCTTAATACACGGATCGCCGACTATCATCAGCGTCCAGTTCCCCTTCCCCAAACTACCAGTGACCTTTCCAATTATTATCTCCCGCGTTTGGTGTGCCCAACGAAGTTTTGTGTAAAATATAACCTTTCGGTGGGTAATTTTAGTGGACTCGTGTGTCGCACCCCCGAAGCGTTCCCGAGGAGAAACGAGGAACTCGCGGAACCAACGAAATAAGCGAGCACGTGATCGGGTGGAGCCTATCGGGAATACTTGAGTGGGCTAAGCAACCCACTCCTAAACCAAAATCCTCCCGTGACTCCATCAACTTTAGATATAAGAGTAACACCACTCGCATTAACCCGTTCGCAAACTTCTACTCCGCCTCCTTCCTCCCCTATATTCTCACCTCCACCTTATCCCGCAGTCACATCTTTGGAATCTCCTCCTTCTTCCCCTATTATACAGGGTAGACGATTTTAATAGATACAGTCGAATATCTAAAACTAAGTCTGAGAGAGAAAAATGTTTCAAACAAAAGTTGTTTGGTTTCGAAGAGGCCATAAGATGGTACCATTGATTTGACCTTGAAGAGTCATTTGAAGGTCACTTTAATTTTTTTAAATGGCTCTATTTTTTATTACATATTTTTGTAGCTGATCTCTAAAGCTTTCTAAAACACTATAATTAAACATTTTTTCATTGAGTACTTTTCGAGTTATAAAGCTCCGAAGTTGCAATATTTTGATAAAAATACAAAATATCTCGTAACATATTTACTTTCCGATAGTCTTATCTTACATGATCCGACCAATCAAGGCAAGATCCGAGCATGATCCAGCCAGTGAATGCAAAATCTGAACATGATCCAGTCAGTCAAGGTCAAAATATTGCAACTTTAGAGCTTTATAACTCGAAAAGTACTTAATGAAGAAATGTTTAATTATAGTGTTTTGAAAAACTCTCGAGGTCAGCTACAAGAATATGTAATAAAAAATAGGGGGTGCCATTTAAAAAATTGAGATGACCTTCACGTGACCTTCAAATAATTCTTCAAGGTCAAACCAATGGTACCATCTTATGGCTCCCTTGAAACCAAATAACTTTTGTTGGAAACATTTTTCTCTCCTGGGTTTGGTTTTTGAGATATTTGACTGTATCGATTAAGATCGTCCAGTATGTATATCTCCATCGTATTCTCCAATCTCCTCACCTGACCCATCCAGAGCGCCGTCCCCTGCTATCTCCACCTCAAGCGTAGAGATCATCGAGGAGTTTCCCTGCGAAGCTCCTCGACAGCGGGGATTCTCCGACAATTTCATCCTAGACCTGCGATCTTTATCGCGCTGTACACTGTGGTCAAGAGTCTCTCGGCGATCGCGGGCGTAACGTCAACGGGTCGCATGCCGATCGTTCGATGCATGCGCGTGTTGTAATCTGATACGAGTCGTGGCAACACGCCGACCCACTTGTAATTTCCATTGAGTGTAAACATCTTCCACATGTCGTTCTTCAACGTGCGGTTGAATCGCTCGACGACCGATGCCTTCAACACTGAATATGTGGAGTAGTGGTTTACGTTATGTTTTTTCAAGAGTCGTTGTACGTCGCTGTTGTAAAATTCTTTTCCCATATTGGTTTGCAAATTTTTCGGTCATCTCTTGCTCTCTCGAATTATCTTAGCGATAGCTTCGGCCGTCTCGCTTCCGCCTTTGCTCTTGAGCGGTACAGCGGCCCACGCGTGCTTACTCAACACATCGATGACGGTGAGTATGTAGTGGTAGCCTCCATTGAAACGCGAGTACGGACGCATCTCGACGACGTCTGCCTGCCACAGATCATCGTATCCTCGAACTATGACGCGTCTTCGTGGAAAATTTCTTCTCGCCGGAGCATGTAGTTCATCGACAAGTCGTCGCTTTTCGGAACTGATGTTTTTACTGGATTTTAACGAGCTCATGTTTCGACGCGTAATACGTACGAAGAAATTACGATTTCTGTTTATTTCCGTTTGTTATCCTTTATTAGCGGTTCTTTGTCATCCGTTAGCGTTCGATAACTATCTCTGACCTGTTCGTACCCGTTTCTAATCCGTTCATAACCGTTTCTGATTCGTTCGATAGCCGTTCGATAGCTGTCTGACAACCGTTCCTGAGCCGTTCGCTGTCTTTCGTTACCGTCTCTGAGCCGTTCATAGCCGTTCCCTAGCCGTTCATTGTCGTTGTTCATTATCGTTTACGAGCCGTTTCTGACCCGTTCGTACCTGTTACTGACCTGTTCCTAACCCGTTTCTGACCCGTTTGTTGTCGTTCCTGACTCGACGGTTATCGCACGCTGAAGTTCGTTTATCGCGGTGCGTAACGCTCGTACATCTTTCTCGATCGCGGTTAGTTTCTCATCTGACTCTCTCTGTTGATTTTTCACAGTTTTAAGACATTGCTCCACGTACAGTTTATTGACGGCGTCAGTATCAATCTCAGGTTGCGCTACGCGACGAATCTTGTACGACTTTGCGTCGTAGTCTGTAGCGACGCGGCACAACGCGTTATTGCGCACGTAATTTTTCACTAATCCATTCCAACGATGTGAATCATCGTCGTCTTTTCTCCGGTCAAATAACCCAAATTTGTTGATTGGCATTTTTGTCGATGCGAGTGATGGCCACCGGTCGACTGGTTCGTTCCGACGATGTACGAATTAATTTATAATTAGACCAGCTTCGCGAAGCTCCTCGATGATCGACAGTATCTCGTTGTCGTGAGCGTTGTGACCAGCTTGACGCGAAGCATCGAGCAATCGCAGGCGATCCACCAGCTCGTTGGGATCGTCCCAGTGTACGTAATCGATCGCGTTTAGAGCGCGAGGTAATCCTCTTCCAGATTTTTTCTTACCAGGTTCGATCGACAGTAACAGTGCAATTACGTGTTTGTGCTTGTATGTTGTGCGTGTATCCCGTAGTTGACCGACAGCGTTGTAATTGGATCTATGCGCATTAGTTGCTAGCAGTAAGGTCTTGTACTTTAGCATATCGTCTTCCGTATATACGTCATTGTTGGGAATTTTCATGAAAATCAGCTCGTAAAGACCAGGTGTACCGATGTATTTCATGCCGTCGACAATTATATCGTTGTTGTCCACGTCGAAACGTTTGCTACCGAGCATCAATCCATCCTTGCCGAGATAAACACCATATACGTTATCTATACCGCTCTGACCGCGTAAGACATCCCCGATATACTTTTGAGAAAGCGGGCTCAAGTGACCGCGCAACGCTTCTTGACCATCCTCCGTATGTATCTGACCTTGAACGGTTGTCGCGAACGAATCGTCCGTGGTTTCAAAAACATCTTCGGTCGCGTTTGTCGCCGGTTGTATCGCACGCGGTGTAGAGGTTGTCAACGGTGCAGTATCGTTTACAACGGTGCAGTATCGTTTAGCTTATGTCGTTTCGGGGATTCGGGTGATTTAATTAACGAGCGTTCAACTTGTTTCCTCTTTATCGCATCCTTCTCACGTTTCTGGACGAATGACGTTTCAATACCCGCGTCATCGTCACGCGACTCGTCTTTTATCGCGCTAGAATTGTCGACGATCTTTTGCAACGGCTCGATGATTGGTCCAAAATGTCTCTTCGCCGTTATATCGTCTTCGATCTTACCGGTCTTCAAAGCGCGATATTTCTTGCGAATCGATTGACTCGTTTTCTCAATTTCCTTCGCAATCTTTTCACGCTCGCAAATATCATTGTTCTCTGCCATGTTGATAAAGCGTCGATCGCTCGACAAGGTTTCGGCAACGACTAGCCGTTTCACGGTATCGCGAACACGTTAAATCCTTTTCTGTATCGCCCATTAGTAAGCGAGCTATCCTTGTCTATCACTACGAATTCATACTCGCGTTGCCAACAATCGTGACACAAAGCCCAAAATTCTTCGTACGACATGTCGGTATTTACGTGATCGTTGTACACGTGTTTCAAGTTGGTACCGTCCTGTTTAAACAAGATCAGCAGGTTCGCGTTATCGCGTATCAGATGTTTTGGTATTCTCGCGTACGACTGGCACAGATAGAAACAGTCAACGTTCGAGTGCCTGCCCATTGAGAAATATTCTCTCACCACGTCTTGCTTATCGCATGCTACGTCATCGAAGATCGAATTTGGACGCGCCTCGCTCGGTGGAATGACGTCATTGTTATTAGAGAACGCAAAGTAGCCGATTTCGTCGATTGATGTCATAAGATTCTCCAAGTATTGATATTTCGGTTGTTGCAACGATTTTGAGTACACGTACACATTCTCGAAACGTACGCCGTGCGGATTTTCCAGTAAACTTATCAAAACGTTGGTTTTACCACAATTCGAGGGACCGCAAACGATTGCACGTATAGTAGTCGGTAGCATCGTACCATGCCTGCGTTGCTTTTCCTCCATCGGTCCTAATCTATCATCAAAATTAGTCACTGTGATCGTTGGCGATTGCCGCACGAACCGCATGTTTGCAGTAAAAACTGTATCGAGAGAACGCACTCCCCTATTTATAGGCGCGTAAAACTGCGAGTCGCTCAGTATCTAAAATGTTTTTACTTCTAACGGATGGCATCGATATTTACAATTTGTCCGCTGAACAACTCAAGTACATACCGAAGATCATTCTACTGCGACAATTTTCTAATTACATAGATTATGTGTGGGATAAGTTTCCCGAAGATATTAGATCGGATCCAGAAATTCAGCAATATCGTCGGTGCTTGGAACACTATAATTTATCGTGTCAGCAAACGCACGGTCCCGCGCCGTTGATAAAGAATTGCAGTGGATGTCAGCAAAAGCGTCGAACGTAAAAGGTGGCAGTTTGCTAAATCGTGCGATAAACGCTTCTTTTCGAATTACATATTCCCGGCTCAGTTTTGCGGCCCGGGCACTCATTTGGAGAAACGATTGGCAAGAGGCGATCAAGGTATAAATCCCCTGGACGCAGCGTGCCGCGAGCACGACATAGCGTATTCTCGGAGTAACGATCTCGCCGAGAGACACGCGGCGGACCGGATACTCGCCGAAAAAGCGCGAAGATGCATCGTCGCGAGGGATTCCGCCCTCGGTGAGAGAGCCGCACCCACAGCTGTCTGAGTGGCGATGAAAGCCAAGACGAAAATCGGCATGGGTATGAAAACGAAGACGAAAAAAAAGGTTGGGAAAAAACGGATACTTTCGGTAGCAAAACGCGGTGGCGTATTGCCGATTCTGCCGATGTTGGGTGCGCTCGGATCCCTGATCGGGGGAGCGGTCGGCGTGGCAAAGATGGTGAACGATGGCAAAGCCGCACGACGTCAGCTCGACGAGTTGCAACGTCACAATCGCGCGATGGAAGGTCATGGACTGCATCTCGCTCCGTACAAGTATGGACGAGGAGTGTATCTCGCCCCATACAAACGTGGACAGGGGGTAACTATGAAAAAGAAAAAAAAACATCAAAGAAACGTTAAAAATACCCAAGGGTGTGACAACGAACGTACAACTCGATCAGCTGGCAAGACGTATGCGCGTACCATACTTTAGAGGTGTTTTCATGCGTAACGCGTTACCGCGGAGCGGTGTACATCGAAACGAGAGCGGTATCATAAATCTGGACGATGAGACGTTCCCGGTACTCATTGGATAGCGTACGCAAAGAGGGAAAACCGCGTGTTATATATTGACAGTTTCGGTAATCTTCGACCACCTAAAGAACTCACGCGGTATTTCGGAGACGGTGCGATAAGAATACAATCGTACGTCTTATCAACGTTACGGTCAAAACAATCAACATCTGTGGACAGATGTGTCTACGGTTTCTCCGAACGGTCGATGCGCGCGAATTTAAAGCCTGAAACATCGCGAAAACTCGGTATTCGTTGGTTTTCCATCATGTCGTTGACACTTACGTTGACCGGGAAGAGCAGTGTCCTCGCCGTAAACTACTCTCCGGCTATAAATTTGAGCGACGACGATTACGAGCTCGGTCTATTGGACTTTGAGACTTATCACACGATACCAAACATGAATGTGTCGAATAATAAATTTTATTTTGGTGAAGATGAAATTACGATTCCCGAGGGAGCGTATGAACTACAAGATATAAATAACTTTTTGAAACGTGCAATTTTACAAAAAAAAACGATCCGTGGTTCATTCCGACGATGACGAAGATGGAGAATATCCGATAATGCTCCGCGCGAATTACAGTACGATGAGGAGCGAGATCAAATGCGCCTACAGAATAAACTTTAGCAAGCCCAACAACATCGGATCGCTACTGGGATTTTCATCGTATCGCGTGCTGAAGCCGCGACAGTGGCACGAATCGGACATGCCGATCAACATTATCAATGTGAACATTATCCGAATAGAGTGCAGCGTGACCGGAGGCGCGTATTGCAACAGCAAACCCGTGCACACGATACATGAATTTTCACCGAGAGTGCCACCGGGATATAAGATATCGGAAACACCGACACAGATCATTTACCTACCGATCATCGCACGGAGCATTACGGATTTGACGATACGCGTTGTCGATCAACAAGAACGATTGCTCGACTTTCGAGGAGAAGAGATCACCGTTAGATTACACGTACGACGACGACAACGATAACGCGTGCGTGTGACACATGAGATGCTCGTGTTGAACGGATCAGAGTACGCGAGAGATGAGGTGATCAACTTTAAGAGCCCAGTGGCGTCAACGTTCGGTAATATTGGACCATTCGGTTGCATCAACAAAAAAAAGAAACTCAACGCATCGAACGTTGAATTTTTAAAATCTTTGGGATTCGCGGTGCGAAACGTTTGATCGACGCCCGACAATGACCGACATCCTCAACATCGGGGATGAGCCAATCTTTGACGATCGCATCGTCAAGATCGAGACTCACACATACAATCCGTTCGCCAACACAACGTTCGGATACAGCGACGAGATAAGAATACCCATACAGCAACAGGATCTGTATACGTTACCGTACGAAAATTTTCTATACATCGAGAGGAAACTAACGATAAACAGACCTGCTGAGGGATCTGATGTAGCATTGGGAAATAATTGCGTCGCATTCATGTTCGATGAAATTCGATACGAACTCGATGGTGTGGAGATTGATCGTAACCGAAACGTGGGAATTACAAGCACGCTTAAGAATTATGTCACGGTATCGTCTGATAGAAGCGTCATCATGAGGAATGCCGGCTGGGATGCGCAGACCAATGCACACGGATATTTTAATTTTTGCATACCGCTCTACATGTTGTTGGGATTTTGCGAGGATTACAAACGCGTGGTGATCAACGCTCGTCACGAGTTGATTTTAATACGCGCGCGCAACGATAACAATTGCCTGGTGGGAAATTCGGCACTGGAGCCCGTGATCGACATATTCAAGATACAATGGCGAATGCCTCACGTTATGCTGAATGAGATAAATAAGCTATCGATGCTGCGTACTTTGGAAAGCGGACGATATCTCAACATGGGTTTTCGTTCGTGGGACCTGTACGAGTACCCCCTGTTGCAGAACACTACCAAACATTCGTGGGCTGTAAAAACCGCGAGTCAACTAGAAAAACCGCGATACGTTATTTTTGCGCTGCAGACTGGTCGGAAGAACGTCATGTCTGAGGATACGAGTCGATTCGACGACTGTAAACTAACCAACGTGAAACTCTATCTGAACTCGGAATGTTATCCGTACGATGATATGAATCTGGATTTTGATAAAAACAGATGGTCGATTTTGTACGACACATACGCACGTTTCTGTAAGGGCTACTACGGATATCTCGAACCGAGTCTCACTGTCACGACTTTTCTACGTTACGGCCCATTCGTGATCATCGATTGTTCTCGACAAAACGAATCGATCAAGAGCGCGACCGTGGACGTGAGATTAGAATTCGAGTGTAAGGAGAATGTGCCGGCAAACACCACCGCGTACTGTCTCATCATACACGATCGCGTGGTTCAGTACAATCCGCTGACCAACGTAGTGCGCAAAATCACCTGAGTGATATAAAATGTACAACGCATCGATATCGCGCGCAGTTTTATTCTCCTCCGTGATAAAAACAACATCGTCATGTCCATACCGACGTTCGTGGACCTGCAAGGCTTCATTGTCGGCAGAAACTTTGTCGTGAAGGAGTTTGCCGCTCTCAGAGAGGGATACATTCTCTCTCACTATATTTTTGAAAGCACCGAACCATGGTGGCTTCTCACCAAAGCGGAAAAACAGCATGCATCCTGGTTGACAGCGAATCATCACGGATTACAATGGGAGGATGGAATGATTCCATACGACCAGGAGTTTGATTACAACGGCGGTGATGGGTGCGACGGAGAGCGATGTATCACCCATCGTGTACGTCAAGGGATACGAGAAAGTGAATGGTTACGGGATCTGTTACTGGATGATGCGAGAAAAGAAGTCTATATCGAAAATATTGATGCACATTATGAAGACATTGAATCTCTGAATAAGTTGAACGTTACGCATACGCTGCGTTGTCAGAAACATGTGTCAAACTGCGCTTTACAAAATGTATTTAAAATATTCAATTGGTGGTCTAACCATAAAAAATAAACGTATATTATTTATAAATTTGTTGTCAATTTTTTAATTCCCTTCCCTCTTTTCTCCAATCGAACCCGAGCTATTGATAAACTCTGTTTATGAAAAGAGTGTATAAGGAGAGATTGAGCGGCACTTCAGTAGATCTTTTCGAGTGTCGTATCTTCTTTCACCGTGATGAAGAGTCTAGGCATGACAATCGTATAAACAATCGAGGGTGATAATCCCTTCTATTCTCATCATGGTTATATGACTGAGATTTCGTGGCAGTCAAAACGTATTCGGCTGTCTAAGTAAGCAGTGAGTTGAGAATATAGTGAGTGAGAAAAACTTTTATAAAAAATGGAACGCCGAAACGAAGTGCCACGATTTTTGGAGGTGTACCACCCGGCGCGGGGGGTAAGTATAATTATACGCGTTGTGAATAAAATGTATAATTTAGTGCATTAATTAATATGTACTTTTTAATTTTCAGTGGATCTGGGTTGACAACATTCCGGTAGTGGAGGTGCCGGTACATAATATGGTGAGGGTGCGGATCCCTCATTTACCTGTATGTATAATATTTTTAAAACATTTTTTTTAAATATAATTATATAATTAAAATTATTTTTTTCTTTTTCCAGGAAGATTTTGAATTCCATCAAATCCGCATCCGCGGATTTGTCAATATCGCAAAAATCAAGAGGATCCGCGAGGAACGACGAGACGATCGATACGAAAATGAATTGAACCAACGAATCTACTTGGGCGATGATTTTTTTGAGCTCCGGCGGCTTTTTGGCATGGAGCCGTTCCCTGAGGAGAATTGGGAGGAACCTCCTATTTTAATGAATGTTTTATAATTTTTTAATAGTTTTTATTATTATATTCATTTATTTTATATCTTTAATTTTATATTATATTGATTTATTTTATATCTTTATTTTATTTTATATTATTTTTATTTTTATACTTATTATTTTTAATTTTTAATTTTTTTATTAATTTTATGTATTTTTAAAATGATTTTAATTATATAAAATATTTTTAAAAAATTGTTTTGATTTTTTTCCTTTTCTTATTATTAAGTAGTTAGTATTAAGTAAGAAAAAAACATGAACCGCAGACCCTGATCCTCCTTCCCTGCCGACCCAGTATCTCTGATTGTGAGCGCGGATTACCGCGGACCCCGTACCGCCGAGCGCGGATTACCGCGGACCCCGTACCACCGAGCGCGGATCCTCCTTCCCCGCGGACCCCGTACCTCCGAGCGCGGATCCTCCTTCCCCGCGGACCCCGTACCACCGAGCGCGGATCCTCCTTCCCCGCGGACTCCGTACCTCCGAGCGCGGATCCTCCTTCCTTGCGGACCCCCGTACCTACGAACGCGGATCCTCCTTCCCCGCGGACTCCGTACCACCGAGCGCGGATCCTCCTTCCCCGCAGACTCCGTACCTCCGAGCGCGAATCCTCCTTTCCCGCGGACTCCGTATCTCCGAGCGCGGATCCTCCTTCCCCGCGGACTCCGTACCTCCGAGCGCGGATCCACATATTTGAAGCTTAGATGAAATAATCCCCTCCCCATTGTAACTTGTTACATTAAAGAATCGAACATTATCGTTCAGTATTGCATCAACTGCTCGTGCGAAAAGTTTGGCTCTTATAATCAGTGACAATGTACTCCACTGAGGAAAGCAGCATGCGTATGAATTATTACGTTCCACTTGAAGACGCTGAAACTCAACCGTTTAAAAAGAAACGTACCAGGTAAGTTTTGTTAATAAATTTTTTTCACTTATTTTATAAAAAAATTCAGCATACTTATAACAATTATAATATTTTTTCATTATCTTTCCACAGCGTTTTACTCGCACGTCGTATGGTTCGCATACTGGGCAGAAGATACCCGTTGACAGTCACGGGATATAAATTTTTGGAAATTGGAATCAACGTTGGGCCGCCGAGTTACGTCGAGATCGCCGTAGGAGATCATCGTGGAAACGAATTGATAATGTCTCTCGAAACATGGAAAGGACTTTACGAGCAACGAGGGAACATTCAAAATCTTCTTTGCTGCGCGGACACCTCAAACTCTATTAGCGTTGGTCCATTAACAGTGCGATTCTGCAAGATTAATGACGCTAAACTCATACGTCTCGAATCACCCGACGTGTGTTTGACGATGACCGAATCCACGTTATTCTCAATGTTTAACCTGGATCAATGCATCGATTTAATGTTCGATCGGTTGACTTGTATCCTCGAAAGAGTCGGCAAGAAATTTGTACAATTTGAAAATATCGCATCCACTGTAACGGATAAGAAAAATGTATCAGATGTGATACGTGCTAGTGATGCGTTCAATAAGCATCAGCTCGTTGATTGCGAGTTAACAGCTTTAATTTTTAACAAAATGTAAAAGACAAAATAAAAATATTATTTCAAACGTATATAATTTTTTCCTTCTTCCTTTCTTTCATTCCTGTAACGCTATATTCGGGGCGGGCGACGCCGCCTTGAAACTTGTCGCGACATGCACGATTCTGGGGAGGGGGATGTAACGCTTTATAAAAATCGAAGCTGCGCTGACTGTTATCTGTTTATAAATATTAGCGACCGGACAACGGCGCGTGCAAAAACTTGTCGATTGACACGATTCTGTGGGAGGGGGGGCAGCTGCTTCAGCGGTGCTAAATCAAAGCTGCGCTGACTGTTATCTGTTTATAAATATTAGCCGCCGGACATCACCTTTGTAACACTTAATATGCCGCCGAACACCCCCTCCCCGCGTGACGTCATACCCGTGACGTCGTACCCCCGCGTGATGTCATACCCCCGCACCTACAAACGTCATACCCGTGACGTCATACCCCCCGCGTGACGTCATACCCGTGACGCCATCCCCGCGTGACGTCATCCCCGCGGACGTCATCCCCGTGACGTCATGCCGTGACGTCATACCCCCCGCCCCCTACCCCCCGCTCCCCCCTCGGAGCCCCTTGGTTTGAATACGCCATCCTATACTACTGAGAGGCAAAAGGGAAGAGCTTCTCAACTTATTTGGAAGAAATAAGATTTCCAAAAATTGAAGAGTTTATAAAGGATGATTACAAAAATAATATCTCTTACACTACTAAAAGTTCACAAGAAGAGAACAAGCATACAGGGGCCTAAAGGGCACTTGTAATACCAAAAAGAAAGGTAAACCGTCTTCAACAACCTCGAAATCCGCATGGAACTGTTACGGCCAAGACTCCACGATTTCTTTCCTTCGCGAGTACATACCCAGCTGCATTTTATAAACAGAGAAGTTCCTTTTAAGAGAAACAATTGTCAAAGTACGAGCTGAACCTGGCGCCCAGATGAGGGGCTACCCTAAGTGTTATCACTTAAAATGCAATAAAATTAAAAGCGAGCTGGGACCCAGTAAAATCAGACCACGAGATGCTCGATACCACACTGACAAATTTATTACTAAAAACTCCAAAACTCCAAACGGGTAAAGGCAGGTGGATAAATTAAACAAATGAAGCTTGGTATCAAGTCATCCCCTTTCAAATGGCAATAGGAAACAGTCATCCCCTTTCAAATGGCAATAGTAATTCTGGATGAACAGTTTATTCTAAAGCGTAAGATTCAAAATTATGGGCAGAGATCTTGACTGTCGCCAGTCTCTAAAAAATAATAAACCGCTAAACCTTAAACAATCTCAATTCGGTCACTTGAAAATAATAAACTTGTTTTTTGGAAGTGTTACGTCCCGTAGGCCTAACAATTTCCTTCTTTCCCAGAAATAACCGTTGATTTACGCGAAGTAGATAAATTAAGAAGTAGAAAGAAATGCAACGGTTACTTATTAACGAGATAAGATAGTCGTCCAAATTATGATGGACGCTATCGCTAAGAAATAATGATAAGCGGAAACGAACCTTCCAAATAAATTAATAAAACGCAGCGCGCGAGTTTTAATAAAGGGTGACCCCAAACATTAAGTCACGCGGGGAAAGTGGTATGACGTCACGCGGGGAGGGGATATGACGTCACACGGGGAGGGGGTAGGGCGCGGAGGTATGACGTCACGTGGGGAGGGGGTATGACGTCACGCGGGGAGGGGATGTTCGGCTCTGTGTTAAGTGTTACAAAGATGATGTCCGACCGCTAATATTTATAAACAGATAACAGTTGGTAGCTTTGATTTAGCACCGCAGAAACAGCTGCTCCCCTTCCCAGAATCGTGTCGCGGCAAGTTTTGCACGCGCCGATGTCCAGCCGCTAATATTTATAAACATATTAAGTGTCACAGAGGCGATGTCCGATAATTCAGATTTTTATAAAGCGTTATAGAAACGGTCCGTGCATGTTGCGACCTGTTTCAGGGACAACATCTCGCGTCTATCAAGTGTCACAAGCATCAATTACCGGCTGCTTGGATTTTATAAACATATAACGTCACAGAAGCGAGCGCTAATATGCAGCTGCTCTGCTATCGAAAACAATGGCTTTGAAAAATGATGATGTGGTTGGAAAGAGATGAAATATACATATGGGACAATGAGACAATGAAGTCTGTATATAATCGAGCAAGAAGCGCACAGTCCCACAGTAGGTGCGTCGGCAGTGAATCAATTAATTCGAATAAGAGTATCGCGAGTAATGTGACATTTTTTAATATCAATGAAGTCCCTAAAATCATAGAGATAGACAATAATTTTGAGGCAATATCGGATGAAGAGTCAGAGTTTGGGGATGACGAATTCATGGAGATAGACAATAATTTTGAACCAGTGGATGAAGAATCATCCGACGAAGATCACGCGTTATCAGATGATAGTGACTATATCAGTGATTCCAACAATAACTTTGCAGAAATTATTGATAAGAGAGTCTCGTTCGGAAATCAATGCATTGAACGAACATACGAAACAGTGTGTTATATACTTTTGGTATCAACCATTTAATAATTATGATTTAATATGTGCTACGTGCATGATCGGAGTGGAAAATTTAGCTGTATCAGTGTACGCTACACGAAACCATACGATTGAGTTCCATGGCGCAATAACTCATTTGTATTGTAACATGTGCGAAAATCCATTATTCCAGATATTTCCATGTAATATGTGTCCAATTTGCACACAGTAAAAACAGTATGGCGGAAATTCTACGCAATATAAATGAAGTACAAAAAATAAATTATAAAATCAATGTATGTGATGATGAGCACCGAGATGTCATCGAAGTTCTCGAGAATATAAAGAATGTGTCAAGAAAGAGATCCACGGGTGTGCGACAAATATCACCGGTACAGTTTTTACGCGATCGAGAAATCGGTATACGCGGAACCAACGAAGAAGAAATCATCAGACAAGGCTGCGATATTGACCATTATAACTATGTTCTTGATTGGCCTTATCACGCGAGGCAAAAAGTGTACAGCCGGATGCTGATGAGTGCAAGATGGAGGATCAGGGTAAAATCCCAGTGATACATAATTATAATAATGAATGGTTGGAAAGTGATTTACACTTATACAAACATTGGTCGATGAAAGTTCAAAAAGCTTTATGATTGCAAATATGGCTGCGAATATGACCGCAAATGTGACTGCAGATATGACTGCAAATACTTTATTACGATTCCTGCGGGTCGGAAGGTGCATCGAAATGATTGTGATAAAAAATTGTCATCGTATATTTAGTTTTGCTGCCCCCCGTGACTTTTATCAATATCTGAGGAGTAATCGGTGGAATAAATTTAAGAGTGAGAGACACTGTTATCTTCAATTTACAGAACGATGTTGTAGAACATGTGATCGAGTAACGTGCAAGTGCCCCGTCGAAGATTGTGACGTGTTTTAAAAAAGAAAAACATTCATAAAAAATATGGAGCAAACTGAACGCAATCTGTTGGAGCAAGCCGACAATGTTGCTACCCTGGGAGAGTGTTTGACATGGATGCAACGATACGACGAGTTCATAGAACTGAGGGTGTGGATAGAGCTCGAAGAACGCTGTCGTGCCAAGCGTCCGCGGCTCTCGATCGGAAACAGACAATATTTGGTGGCTCAAATCGCGCGAATCGAGGGAGCGAAGAAACGATTAGAAAGACGCTTTATACACATCGGCGGTGATTACGCGAGCACTAGCAGTGATAACGGGGGGAGACTCGTTTGGCAAAAGATCGAGGCCGCGTTCGAAAATCGCGTACTGACAGGTGCGGTGATCAACACAGATCATATCCAGGGCCGTCTTAACCGCGTGTGCAGAGTGTGCGCCGTTCACGGGCGGGAGGATACAAGGGGCGGCAAATTTTGATTAATAGTAGAATTTGTGGATAGACTAAAATAATGTTCCGTATAAAAATATATAACATTTTTCAAACTCGAGTCAGAAACGAGACGTCAAAACAGTGGCTTTATCTGTTGAAATTGGCTACTAATGAATGCGTTGTGTATAGTGTTCTCAGATTTAGGATCTATCTCGGCACGCGCAGTACAACTTCGCGCTGGTTGGCCGCTGAGAACACTAGTTGTTTAGAGACGAAAAACAAAAGAATAATAACAGAAGATAGCTAACTCAGCTAACTGTAGTAGTCTGTAGACGTCTGTAGATTGTTGAATATAGTAAGAGAAACGAAACGGCTTTCTTCAGATTTAGAGTAAAACAAAAAGTAATAAGCGTTTTCCATTCTGTTAATTAATTTAGTTATTCAGCGATTATCACAAATATAGTTTTCATTAGTATTATTATTATAAAGTGTATTTGGTTTGAGCAATAACAATTTGTGATTCAACATTCAACGTTTCGAGCATTGCATTAAACAAAAAATTTTTGTTCTGTGAATTAAAGGTAAGTATTTAAATGAAATATCTTTCAATCGATTAATATTGAATTATAACATAAAATAGATTTTATTTATTTATTAAACCTAGATGTCAGATAATTTAAAGCGTTTATCTGGATTTGAATATCATAAGAGAAGATTGGAGAAAGAAGAGTCAGTAAAAAAATGTACAACACCATTAAAAAAGTTCTTAACACAAAAGACTCCGACACAAGAGAATTCATCGACAGAAGAACGTTCATCTGAGACCACTCAAGAAGCAATTTCTAATACTGAAAATGTTCTCTCTCTTGATAAAATTAACAATCAAGACTCAACAGTTGACCAATCAATTGAAAGTACATCAGCAGGTTCATCATCAGGAGATCATCAAGAAGTAATTCTAAGAGACATTGGTTTTTGGCCAGAGTTTATTTCAGATCAAATGAGACTCACTTTGTTAGAATTAGGTCCAATTCAAATAAAAAATATTTCTTTTCCGTTTGACAAACAAAATAGATCATTTTCAACAAGTTATTATTACAAAAAATTGAATAATAATGAAAGAATTCCACGGGAGTGGCTAATATATTCAGAATCTAAAAACGCGGTTTATTGTTTTAATTGTAAATTGTTTGGTTCAAAAACTCATTCGCCTTTTTCTGACTGTAATGGGTTTAATGACTGGAAACATTTATCTCAAGCGCTTGAAAGGCATGAAAAAAGCAAAGAGCATATTAAGAATATATTGTCAGTTATAAATTTGAAAAAATCTTTGAAACTTGAAACAACTATAGACTGCGAAAACGAAAAACTTATTAATTTAGAAAAAAAACGTTGGATGCTTGTTCTAGAAAGAATTATTTATGTAATTGAATATTTGGCAGGGCAAAATTTAGCTTTCAGGGGCTCTAGTGAAAAACTTTTTGAACAAAATAACGGTAATTTTTTAAAAATGATTGAAACGATAGCTGTTTTCGACAATGTTTTAGCAGAGCACATAAGGCGCATTCAATCTGATAATAAACGTTTACCTCATTATTTAGGGCATAATATTCAAAATGAGCTCATATCTATATTAAGCCAAAAAGTTAAAAATGAAATTATTAATCTATTACATAAATCAAAATATTATTCTGTGATTCTAGATTGTACTCCAGACATTAGTCACCAAGAACAAATTACAGTAATTTTACGTTTTGTTTATCTAAATGAAGATTCCAAGAAAGTAGAAATTAGAGAGCATTTTTTAAGTTTTTTCCCTGTAACAGATACGACAGAGTCAAGGATTGACTAATTTTCTTTTAAAATTTTTTGATAATGAAAATATAAATATAAATGATCTCAGAGGTCAAGGCTACGACAATGGGACCAATATGAAGGGAAAAAATAATGGTCTTCAGAAAAAAATTCTTGATATTAATCCTAGAGCATTTTTTGTACCTTGTGGAGCACATACTTTGAATTTAGTAGTAAATGACGCTGCTAGAGGTTCATTGGAGATTACAAATTTTTTCAATATAGTTCAAGAATTATATAATTTTTTTTCAGCCTCTACTCATCGCTGGAATGTATTAAAAACTGAACTTCCAAGCCTAACACTAAAACCATTGTCAGATACTCGATGGGAGAGCCGAATAGAATCAATCAAAGCTCTTAGATTTAATTTACATCATGTTTATGATGCTTTATACTCTATTTATAGTGATAACTCTAAAGACAATGATACCAAAAATTTAGCCAAATCTCTTATTGTTAGAATTAAAAGCTTTCAGTTTATTTGTTCAATAATTATTTGGTACAAGATTTTAGGAAAAATAAATGTTGTAAGCAAAAGTATGCAAAATTCAAATATGACTGTTCCTAATTTAGTAAGTATGCTTGATAATTTACTTTCCTTTTTAAAAGAAATAAGATCGGATAATGAATACGATGTTATATTGAATGATGCTCAAGAGATAGCGATTGATATAGATTGTGAAGCAACTTTTCCAAGTGACACAAGTGTCAGGCCACGGAAGAAAAAACGGATGTTTGATTATGAAAGTAATGATAATAATATATCAGATCCTAAAACCAACTATAAAATAAATTTTTTCTACACTATTACAGACATTGCCATTTCGAAAGTCGAAGAACGATTTAAACAAATAAAAAATAACAATGACTTATTTGGGTTTTTAACACTCCGTCGGGCGCAATATGTTGTAGAACACGATCGGGCGCATTGAGCCTGGGAAGCACACCTTGCTCTACTGATCTTTTTTACGCATGTTCACATTTTGACATGACGTATTGAGGGGGCGTGGCAAACTAAAGAATTCGAGGTGTGCCTAATAGATCAGTTGCGCCCGACGGAATGTTAAATAATATAAAAGAATTTAGTAAAAAAAATAAAGATTTAAGACTGAAAACTTGCAAGGACCTACAAATAAAATTGAACGATCCTTCAGTCAAAGAGTGTGACATTGACGCGGAAGAACTTATTACAGAAATCGAAAATATTTCAGTTTTTCTTGAAGATAAACTTGGTGCTTTCGATGTATTACAATTTATATTAAAAAATGAATTAATCACAACGTTTCCGAACTTAACAATATCTTTAAGAATTTTACTGACTCTGCCTGTAACGGTAGCTGCAGGAGAAAGATCTTTTTCTAAACTCAAATTAATTAAAAACTATCTAAGATCTTCAATGTGCCAAGAAAGACTCAATTCTTTGGCTATTTTAAGTATAGAAAATGAAATATTTAAAAGCCTAAATAAAAAAGATATTATCCAAGAATTTGCTACTAAAAAAGCTAGAAAAGTAAATATTGATTTTCATTAAATTGAAAAATTAATATTATGTTTGTCTTTCTGACTTTTTAATATATATATATATGTATATGTATATATAATTTTTTTCATTGTTTCTTATTTTGTACCTATTTAAATAAATATATGATTGTTCTCTCAAAAATGCTGCTTATTATTTCTATAAAAAGAAGTTTTTCTACCTTATCCAACAAAATTATATTTAATAAATTTTAATTTAATTAAAATTCAATTAAAGGGGGCGGGAAGGGGCGGCAATTGTTCACTGGCACACGGGCAGCACTAATACTTAAGACGGCCCTGATCATATCGAACCGCGAACATTTCTTGAAGACGCAAGCAGTGTAGTGCTCGAGCAAATAAAAGACGCTATTAAAAAATACAATAGTGTAAAAGTAAACACCGTTCAACGGGGAGTTTGTGACTGGTGATAAACGTGTAATAAAAGCATCAATACGAGAAACTGTGAACTCTTTCAAACATCGAATTTGCAAGAGTGGTACGAGCGACAAGTCATCGAACCCACCTTGGCATTCCTCGAAGAATTTCAAGACGTGATAGTGGATGGGCGTTGTCGCGTATAATTAATTTGACTGTTAACGTGAACAAGTACAATTCTTTGCACGCGGGATGTATGGTGAAAATGCCGCGAGTAATACAACTAAAGAGAGCAGTGATCAACATGCAATCGACCGACAATGTGCTTTTGTAACGCCCCGCATATTAACCTTAGAATAATTATTGTCTACAAAATTTCCAAATTTATTAATTTTAATCCCAGCTTCATATTAAAAGCACGCATCTCCCGGCACCGGAAAATACGCGCAGGCGCAAAAGAGCGCGAGCGCCAATCAGAAACCGCGCGCCCCTCTTTAGCATACGGACAATCCCCACGCGAGCGAACCCCGAGAGTTGGGAGCGCCGGAGCATCCGACGCTTAGGCGCCAGCGCTCTTCCCGAACACTTCGCCGTGAGTCCTCAGCCAGATCGGACGCGTCAACCTCTGGCTCCGATTTCAATTTCAAATTCGAGTATAACTCAAATTCTAATTCATAACACACTTGTAACCATAACTCTTAAATGTAACTCGCGATTTTTACATTGTACTATCTAGCCTAAAATAAGATTGTAAACTAGAATTAACTTAAATAATAATTAAATATAGAATCAGTGAATCGAAATTTAAACTCAGTGTCGGAATTTAATCTCCCTTAACGCATTCCTGTCGTTCCTGTCGAAATCTCCAATAATCGACGCAGTTCAACCAACGACGTAAACACATCTTCGTCGCCATCGCCCCTGGTTACGAAGCGACTCCGCACTAAGAAGGACGATCCCTGGCAACATTTCCAATAATAAGAGGCCCCCTTCAAAAGGCGGTAAGGTAAGTGAGATCTTTTCCACTATTCATCAATAAAACACGGTTGCGTTAACAAAGTGTTAGAATTCCCCTGAGAGTTGAAAACTTTCTGGACAACTCCAAGCGGAATTGCGTGAATGAAATTCGTCACTGCTTCATGCCTTATATGATCAATTGCATGCCGTGACGCGCGATGTGCCCAGTCCTCCGACATCGACATTTTCCTCGTCGAGATTTCCCGGCCGAACTAGAAAATTGGAGCCAGCATGCACGTTGCGTTTTTCACCGTTATTATACCCGTAACCCTAGAGGAGAACCCGTCGCACCACTCTGCTCCGATTGTTACCAAGTCCAAAACCCCACGACGCGTAATGGATACATATATTGCGAGCGACACGGAATCTTCATAAGCCCACACTTGAACTCAGAATCATACGTAGAGTGCGAACGTTGCTACGTCTTATTGTCCGAATATCGACCTATGGTGGTCTGCGTTAATTGTCCAGAGATCCTCCGACGATTTTTAGAATACCTACTTCGCGCCGGAGAACGTCCCTACGACAGAGACACGGATACATTTGTCGCAATATCGCAAATCCGATCTTAATGAATTTCAAAAACAGACCCGCGGAGTTTCCTATAGGCCTACTCACTTTGAGTTTTGGTGAGTCGTCTCCCGAAGTAATACCGTAAGGAAAAGGTTCGAACACTTTCCGTTGTTCGAAAGCTCGCAACCCCCTTCGGCACAACAAAATTGGTGACAGCGGTGGGATACGCGAAATCGCCGCAATGGACAGGGAAACCCGTAGCAAGGCCACTAAAACGAGCGTGTCAATATCGAATCCAAACCTAGAAGAAGCTTCAAATCGTCCGCAAACACAATTCGCCTCTCGCGAAGAAGAACTCGCCGCGATAGAACGATCTATGCAAGAGAAAGAGACGCGTTTGAAAGCACAAGAAAAATCACTGCGACTCCGTATGGAAGAAATGGACGCCGAAAGGCGAAAATTCGAACGCGAACGAGACATACTGTCGCATAATCTAGAAGCTCGCGAAACGGAAATTTCAGCCAGAGAACGAGACGTAGAAAAGAAATGGTCGGATAATTCTGACTTGACGGGGCTCGAGTCGAGTCACCCCCTGCTTCCTCATTTTCAACCCTCGCATAATCCGTACCTGTATGACGTGCCCCTCCCGACATTTCCCCAAAGGTTTCATTTCGCGATGCAACCGACTCCGTACCCAGGTTCGACGGGTTCGACAATATCCCCTTGTCTCAGTTTACACGGGCATGTCGCCGAGCACGAGACATTATACCACAGGGCTCTGAACGAAACCTGACGAAATTATTAATGAACAAATTGCGTGGCCGAGCTATTATGCTGTAGAAGATGAACCGTGCAATTCTGTCACGGAACTCGTAGATTTACTCACAGGAGCATTCGGGTCGTCTAAAACTCTCGATCAATACCGTGAAGAATTGAGTACGATTTATCTAAAACCAAAGGAACATGTGTTAGATTACGTAAGCCGCGTCAAAGATTTACGCACGAACATTCTCAATATCGAACGTCGGACACAGAAGCGACTTGATGCCCATTTCCTGGCCGAAATAGACAGCCTCACAGCGCGTTCATTTTACGAGGGACTTCCCCTTGAATATCGTTTACAAATCGGGCCGGAAACGCGTCAGCGACACACAGACGCTTTTGCCGCCGTCAAGACCATCGCCAAGCGACAAGAATTAGATAAGCAAAAATACGAACCGCGTTATCGCAGCGACTACGAACGTGAATACCGAAACATGAATCTTATCGGGAGACCGCTCGCGCATTCGACTCCAGAGAGAACGTATCAACCGCGCTATCAGCAACCAAACCCACCATACAGAAATTCACCCCCGCGCGCTTCCACCCCGCGCAATGATAACCCCCGCAATAACGGAGACCGAAATCAAGGCAGCGGCAGCTCCTACAGAAACAGAGATCGAACACAAACAAATGAGAACTCCCACGACAATAGATCAACCGAAAAAATCTGTCGTTATTGTAAACATCCTGGTCACGAACTGGAGGAATGCCGTAAAAGACAATACAACAATGCCCGAAGATCAGAATCGGGAAACACGCGCAGTCCGCCAGGGCACACGGACGCAGCCCGGTCGGACGAACGGAAGAACTCGCGTCCAATGAATCCGATCGAAATCGAGGAGAACGTCGCCACCGAATCGCAGTCCTAAATCCTGAAGAATTTTCGCACGCTCCAACGGTGACCATATCCGCCGACGGACTATTACAAGAGACTAATTTCATGATAGATACGGGCGCCGCGCCCAACGTAATCAAAAAACGAAGCCTACATCCCGAGACAACCATCGTTAAGAATAACCCCCTCTACCTTAGCGGAATAACGAGCGGGCAGGTGGAAACCCTCGGGTCCGCGGAAATAAACTTTATGGGACACCCCGTCGCGTTGCACGTAGTCCCCAACAATTTTCCCATTGCTCAGGAAGGGATTCTAGGATCCGATTTCCTGCGAGACGCCACTAACATAAATCTTTTAGAACGCTATGTTGAGTGGCAGGGAAACAAAATTCCATTTGCGTCTCGCGAAACCGTAGTAATACCCGCGAGATCTCAAGGCACATTCTACCTCAGAGTAAACAACCCGCAGATCAAAACCGGTTACGTTCCGCAACTTAGTGTCTGCAAAAGCGTATACTTAGGTAACGCTGTTGTAACGAACCGAAACGGTAAGGCATATATCCGCGTGATTAACACAAGTGAAATCGATAGGGAACTTATCGTTCCAAATGTCACACTTCAAGAAATCGAACAGATTTCCTCCAACGGGCCTATCGCTAGTGAGCCGAGCGCCGTTATCAACACATTCCAATCCCATACCAAATCGGAGCGAACACGCCAAGTACAAAATCTTCTACGCTTAGGTCATTTAAATAAAGAAGAACTCGAACACGTAAGAAAGATCATAGATAGAAATTGCGATTTATTTCAACTCCCAACTGAAGAACTGAGTTGCATTAACATAATAGAGCATAAAATCACCACTACGGACGACTAGCCGATTAACACAAAACAATACCGTTACCCACAAATTCATAAACATGAAATAAAGGCAAGTAGACGATATGTTAAGAAACAATATTATATAAACGTTCACATCCCCATACAACTCGCCTCTATGGGTCGTGCCGAAAAAAGCCGATTCCAAGGGCAACAAATGCTGGAGATTAGTAACAGATTTCCGCGCGCTTAACGAGAAAACGCTTGGAGATGCGTACCCACTACCGAACATTACCGATATCTTAAACCAGCTAGGTAGCGCAAAATATTTCAGCGTGTTCGATCTCGCCTCCGGGTTCCACCAAATATCAATGGACAAACAAGACGCTCAGAAAACCGCATTCTCGACCCCCTACGGGCACTATGAATTCGAACGCATGCCTTTCGGTCTAAAAAACACACCCGCCACCTTTCAACGTCTTACGGACAGGGTACTGAGCGGTCTTCAGGGTACGTCTTTGTTTGTCTACTTAGACGACATAGTAATATACGCTAGCAGCCTCGTAGAGCATGAAAGAAAATTCAATCAATTAGCGGAACGTCTCCGCAGCGCAAACCTGAGACTCCAGCCTGACAAATGTGAATTTTTATGAAAAGAAGTAACATACCTCGGACATATTATAAGCGAGAATGGAGTGAAACCAGATCCCAAAAAGGTCGAGGCAGTAAAAAACTTCCCACGTCCTAGGCATGCTAAGAATATAAAACAATTTTTGGGACTGGCAAGCTATTATAGACGTTTCCTTCAAAACTTTTCCAAAATTTTCAATCCTCTTACGACCCTCTTAAAAAAGAACGAACCTTTCATATGGCAGGAGCCCCAGGAGACCGCTTTTATAGAACTCAGAAATCAACTATGCACAGAACCACTCTTGCAGCACCCCGATTTTACAAAACCATTTGTCTTAACAACAGACGTATCAGGGTATGCAATAGGCGGAATTCTGAACCAGAGAACAATCGGTAAAGATAAACCTATAGCCTACGCGTCACGCCTACTCAATAAAGCCGAACAGAATTATTCAGTGATTGAAAAGGAACTTCTAGCTATAGTGTACTGCGTTAACTATTTCAGACCGTATCTATATGGAAACGAGTTCGCTTTAGTTACAGATCATAAACCTCTCGTGTGGCTACATTCCATAAAAGACCCCACGTCGCGCTTAATTAGATGGCGTTTGAAACTCGCAGAGTACGAGTATAAAGTTATTTACAAAGCCGAAAAATTGAATTGTAACGCCTATCTCGAAACCCCGCATAAATTCCGACAGCCCAACGTATAATCAAATACTTCCGCTCGAGATAAACGACTCCGACGATGAAACACTCTTCGACGTTAGATCTACACACCGAACGATCACCGAAACTATGTTAACATCCACCCGAGATAAGACAAGCATCAAAACTTCCAATAAGCCAGGATACATATTTAACGATTCACATAGCGAAGAATCCGAATATTCCGACATCGAAACCGATTCCGCCGATTCCGATAATGAAGACGAAGCTTTATTCGATACGCCAAATGAACCGTACGATTTTAACGCATGTTGCAAACCACAATTCCGTTCCTCTTCTGAAAAGATCTTATCGCGTAAAGACAACTTAGTAATTTTCATCACGCAATCAGGAGAAACCATGCGACAACGGCTCGCGCGTATTGAAACAAGCAGACTCTCTCCCACCCATCAAAGAAACTGCCTTGGCACGCGCTCGGGTACTCCCATAGAGGAAACAAATATATCATCGCGTTAGCAGTAAAAACCAGAGTTTCAGAATTGATTGAAGGCGAAATAATTAGAGAAGCTATCTATTCCTTGCTAGACGTAGTAAAAGAACTAAATCTCGGAAGCTTTTCCATCTGCAACGGAAACGTCGATGGCGTGCCATGGCCAAATATCCACCGACTGATAGAGAAAATATTGAGCGATACCGGAATTAAAGTCACAATTTGTACAAATGCGATAAAAATACCGAAGGAATACGAACGCAAAATAATAATAACTGAAAACCACTCATCCGCTATAGGAGGCCACAAAGGCATGACAAAAACATTGCGCCGCATTAAAGATATTATTGGCCTCGTATGCGAGCTGATGTACAAACCTTCATCCAACAGTGCCGGAACTGTCAACTGAAAAAACTGGTCAGGCAAAGTTAGACAACCGATGATATTAACAGATACACCGGATACCGCCTTTGACAAGATATCCATGGACATTATGGGTCCCCTCCCTATCTCGGATCTCGGCAACGCATATATATTAACAATCCAAGACTTAACGAAACACTCATTAGCCATTCCACTAAGGAACGCAGGCGCGATCAATGTAGCCGATGCGTTGACGAACGAATTTATATGCGTGTACGGTGCCCCTAAGGCAATTCTGACCGACCAGGGTTCACACTTCCTTAACTGCTTGATGAAGGCCATAGCAAAGAAATTCCGAATAACACAATACAAGACCACGGCGTATAGACCGCAGTCAAACGGGTCAATTGAGCGATCCCACCACGTGTTGTGGGAATATCTTAAACAAATAATAGGAAACAAAACAGAATGGGACGAGTAACCAAAACTCGCCACATTCTCCTACAACACCAGCGTGCACGAAGGGACACTATACACCCCACACGAATTGGTGTTCGGGAAAACAGCCCGTGCACCGTCAAGCGATCCGCCCATAGAGGAGGAGAACGAAACTTATAACGAGTACCTCGAGCAATTATTCACTAAAATACAAGATGTACAAGAAATAGCACGTAAAAACCTAAATAAGGCCAAAGTTAGATCTAAGGAGTATTACGATAAGAAACTAAATGTACATAGTTTTAAGCCTGGAGACCAAGTGTACTTACTAAAAGAACCCAATAAAGGGAAAATAAATGACCAATACACCGGTCCTCATGAAATCCTAGAAATGATACCCCAAAATAATGTCAAACTTAGAATAAGAAATAAAACTAGAATAGTGCATGCCGACAAGATCAGAATTGCCAAAACAAAGAAACCCCCACCTGTTCGCCAAACCCCCCCTAGAGTAACTTAGTATATAAGACCAAGCACTCGCCGCGTAAGTCACAGTATTCTCTCAACCATGAAGCTCTTACTAGCTTCCGTCTTTATCATATCGGCACTTAACCCACATGCCAATGGCCTTTTGGGATACGACTGCAAAGGCGAAGGCCTTAACGTTACCGTCCTATCCCTGACATCGGGGAATGCCAATTAGAAGACATCGAGCCAATTACTGAAGAAATCTACAACTTCTGCAATTAAGCGAATTCAACCACGCCATCGGAATGCAGTGTCGGAAAGAAATAGATCGAACGATCTTATACTGTGGAATGCACTCACACACATCCTCGGTTCTCAACGGAAAGCTAGACTACATCTATGAGATCTCCGCCGAAACTTGCCGAAAACTGCAAGACACTGGCACTATCTTCCTCGGAGGAAAAGATTAATAACCGGATTAATAACCGGAGTCAAGGTTAACGCAACGACTACGCGAGCGGTCACCCTAGCAGAATCAGTCTCAGTAGACGGAAGGTGCTCAGGAACGCAATACAGCGACCCTTACGGCACCTGGGACAACGTCATAGTCCAAGCATCGGTAAGGATAACACTCCGGAGAATGCAGCTATCAGTAAAACATGCGACCAACGAAGTCATACTCCCCTACGGGACGAGATGTTTAGCCACCGAAGGTGAATGCTACGACGCAGATGGCACAATGACATATTAGACCGTAACCCCGACGGATAGCTGTCAGGTACGACGTGCTTTACGAAGGGATGGCACATAAACTATCTCCCAAACCATCACAAGAAGAGTCACCTACCGTATACACGGTGACCACAAAGGATACGACATTTGCACTCGCGCGGACCTCCTACACCAACGTGTGCGGCTACAAGATAATTCAAACGGAGCACCCAAAACTTTTCATTCTTGAAACGCAACCAGGACGCACCTTCAAGACACAATCCAACACGCCGACCGACAACCTCGATATCTTCTCCTACGTTAACAGTAAGTTCATCTACGTCGAAAGACACATGAGGACGCAATTGACACAGCTATACAGAGATATCATGAGTCAGAAATGCGCCCTCGAGAAACAGGTGCTGGAAAACGCACTGTCGCTTTCGAGCATAGCGCCAGACGAGATGGCGTATCGAATAATGAAGGGATCTGGATACACAGCCATCACAGCAGGAGAGGTGATCTACATTGTCAAATGCGTCCCGGTTTCCTGCAAAATGCAGCAAACGGAGGAATGCTTCAACGAATTACCGGTGTCACACAACAATGCATCCTACTTCCTATCACCAAGATCACGAATCTTAATCAAGAGCGGCACCATCAAAGACTGTAACGAACTGCTGCCATCGATGTATCGGATCGATGAAGCCTGGTACAGGATGATGCCACGACCAGTAGAAGCGGTGCCACCCCCCTCCGGATCCAACCGCTGACTAAACCCCAGTGGAAATATGTCAGCCCAGCTAACCTTGCTACCAGCGGGATATACTCCGCGGCAGACCTCGACCGATTGAAGAACCATATCATGTTCCCCATTGAAAAACCATCAATGCTGAACACTTTGGCTCAAGGAGCAATGGGCCAAACAGTTCCTCAAGGAACTATTTCACTTTACAACCTCCTTGACGAGAAATCGCTAGAGAAGATCGCGGAAAGTGCAGGAGCAAGGATATGGAAAAATTTCCTCACGTTCGGATCAGCAAGCGCCGGAGTCATTGCAATAATTCTACTCGCAAGACTCACCAAACTGATAATAGATTCAGTAATCAGAGGATACGCACTACACACTGTGTACGGATGGAGCATCCACCTCTTAGGAGCAGTATGGAGTTCCATCACACACCTGTTACTGCACCTGGCAGGAAGGAAGAAAACCGATAATAAGCCCAGAAGCACCACCGCCCGAAGAAACACAACCAGCAACAAGAAACGCGTGCGATCTTGAAAACATGAGCGAAGCAAATAAACCCCAGCGACTAATTAATTATGGCGAACTTAATAAATACTTGCGTTCTAGCCAGTAAGTCTCATTTGTTTGTATTAACGAATGTTGGATCATTGTCCAACATTCTTCTTTAAGAGGGGAGGTGTTACGTCCGTCGTTGCATCCGAGTAAAATTCCAGCACCCTAATTTCCGAAATTACTTAAAACTTTTATAATAACGAAAAGACAGGAAAACTACATTCAAATCCCGCGGGAACTGTCCGCCATATTGGACGCCATACTGGACGCTATATTGGACGCTACACCACGTGGCGTGATCCGGCAGTCTTCCTCGTGACGCCAGACAGAACGGACGTAGTGCTGCGTCACTTTCTCCGCGTGTTAATTAAAATCAGGACAAACGCGCCTCCACTCTTGATTAGTTTAATAGTTAGTAATAAATAGTGATAAATTGCGGTGCGTAGCGCATATAAATAGTGTATTATCGCTAAGTCCGAGCGCAACACAGAGTGTAACAAATATCTAATAACCAAAGATATTAATATTTAGTGTTAAGAACCATGCGTTCAGTATTAAAAACGTATTAAAAACGTGAAACCCGCGTGTTAGAAGTATATTAATTATAATTCAACGCAAAATCTACAACCAGAAGACATCCAACATCACTCGAAGCATCTGGAACGTCCCAGAACATTCCAGAACACTCCAGAATATTCCAGAACATTCCAGAACTCTCTAGAACATTCTAGAAGGTTCTCGATGCCACATACCTGTAGTTCTTGAGCGCCCCGTTGGACCCAGAGAGGCGCTAGTGAACAAGAAGAGGGAGCAACGCTGTACCCCTCCCACACGACACTCCCACCAAGGGAACCCAGAGTATAGGAAGAAGGAGCGACGCTATACCCTCTCCCACGCAACACTCCCACCAGGAAATTCAGAGTATAAGAAGAGACACCCACGCCGAAGAAAGTCAGTCGCAGTTTCAATCCAGTCTCAATCACAAGCCTCTTCCAGGCTTTACCATTTCTAACTCTTAGTTTAATTTCAAGTTCCTATTCCGTAAGTCTGATTTTGTAAACGTAAGACTGAGTGTACTTAAAGTTATAGAATATATACATATAGTTTGTCTAGAAATCAGTGTTAATACATTTACTGAGTTCATACCCTAGTGCAAAGTCCTCCGATGTCACGCTTACAATATATACTGTTGTGAGATCGTTATTCGAGTGCGCTCCAGCAGCACTAACGAAATCACGCAGCATATTAGCTAAACGATTCTACTCGCATCTTTGCTGCGTCGTTGTTTGAGTGCGCCTAGGCAGCACCAGCGAAACAGCGAGGTATCCTAGAGAATCCGACAGCCCTTCAAGCCGCATATCCGATGACGCGCGATGCATAAAAAAACTCGCCGTGGCGGAGTTAAGAATCGTGCCAAACGCTTAGAAAATCTCTTACGCGGATTGAACGAATCGCGCCGGCATAGCTCCTGGCTGGGTGTGCACCCTGTGGAGGATCCGGAATACGAGAAATACTTCGCGCCTCCGAAACCTGTCCAAGTGAACGCGAACGCGAGTGCGAGTATAAGTGAACTCGTCTATCGGCTTATCTCGATAACATTCGATACGACGCCACAACCCCCTCACCAAGGAGGCCAGGACCAGAGGTACGTTCCACTACCGTCTGAGGAAGCCAGGAACGACTTCGAGGAGTACCGTCGACAAGCTATTGCTTCCAAGGAAAGGACTGCTCCACGTCACGGTAAGTAACCGCTATCTTTTCTCGACCGCGTGGCGATGCCAAGCCGCCGCCATCTTTTCTCGTACGCGTAGTGACGCCAAGCCGCCGCCATCTTTTCTCGTACGCGTAGTGACGCCAAGCCGCCGCCATCTTTCCTCGTACGCGTAGTGACGCCAAGCCGCCGCCATCTTTGGACCACGTGGCATTTCCCTGCAAACGCTACCCTTGTTCCGACCACCGTGCCTCTCTCCCGGGCACCATACACGCCTACCCAGTGAACTCAAGCGCGCACCGCACCGGAGCGTTCGACGAGTCGCTCTCTGGCGCGCACCATACCGGAGCGCTCCATCCTGATTCAACATCCCCGCATTATGCCACTACGTCTTAAGCTATGGCTCGTTCCCGTCGTTCTGGTAGAGTAGAGAAACTAAGACGAGCACGTCGCGAACTTTATGCCGCGTTAGAACACTGTTACCCCGCGTCGTCTGCCAACACGAATAAACCACGGATAACAAAATTCGAGATACCGTCGCCACCTCTGCGTATTAAACTAGTAATCAAGGAGACGCCTTTAACACTGGAAGTGATAACGATCGATTAAATACAGAACATATAGAGATGGACGTACTGTTCCCTTTTGTTACCAACGACTTGTTAGAGTGGATTTGGCTTGCGCAGTGTATGATCCATAGCTATTACACCCGTAACCACAGCGGTAAACCCGTCGCGCAAATCTGTGCTGATTGCTACGACGACCTAGAACCCGATGTACAACGTCAGTATATACACTGCACGCGACACGGAATCTACATAGGAGAAACGACGCGCCCCTCTCACGTTATTTGGAATGCTCTTCCTGCGACGTTATTCTGACTAATTTCCGGTTAGTAACTGAGTGCTTTGATAGTCCAGACGTGCTCGACGGATTTGTGGGACACTTAGCATTATCGGGAGAACGCCCGTTCGACAATCCGGAGCCCACAATAATCGCAGTCGCACAAACCCGATCTGAGCACGCGCCTCCCCCACAAACAGCAACGCACGTTTTCTTCGTAGATGAGTACGGCGAATAAGTAACCTCGTTATTACCAGAATTCGACCCGCGAGTGAGCCTATACCGCGAGCTTACCCCTAGACCGTGGGTATCCCCGGGGAGAGCCCCAGGGCTCATAGATCCGAAATTTACGGTCGCGTACCGAGGAGATCCGAGTTCTGCAACCCGTTGCAGCCGCGATAGTCGGGACGTAACACAAATTTGGTGACAGCGGTGGGATACGCGAAATCGCCGCAATGGACAGGGAAACCCGTAGCAAGGCCACTAAAACGAGCGTGTCAATATCGAATCCAAACCTCGAAGAAGCTTCAAATCGTCCGCAAACACAATTCGCCTCTCGCGAAGAAGAACTTGCCGCAATAGAACGATCTATGCAAGAGAAAGAGACGCGTTTGAAAGCACAAGAAAAATCACTGCGACTCCGTATGGAAGAAATGGACGCCGAAAGGCGAAAATTCGAACGCGAACGAGACATACTGTCGCATAACCTAGAAGCTCGCGAAACGGAAATTTCAGCCAGAGAACGAGACGTAGAAAAGAAATGGTCGGATAATTCTGACTTGACGGGGCTCGAGTCGAGTCACCCCCTGCTTCCTCATTTTCAACCCTCGCATAATCCGTACCTGTATGACGTGCCCCTCCCGACATTTCCCCAAAGAATGTGAAAATCTTCTCTTTGCCAGTGATAAAAAATAAAAGTAGAAGGTAATAACTGACTCCCAAACTGGCACCAGTGATATATAAAATGACGTTTATTACGTTTCGACCTGAGATTTAGGTCCTCTTCAAATATATCTACAAATATCATGTGAAGGAACTACAATGATCGTTTAAAGGCGCAAAATTATACAAATCAAAATAAAAACTTACAAAAATAGTCCGGTAAAAAATGAATACAGTTAAATAATATAGATGACAATGAATCGGTATCGATTACGATTACTTATAAAGTACGTCTGTTGTTGGTGACGGAAACGAAAGGACTGAGCAAAATTGAGTCCGAAAATGTGACAAACGTTACAAAATTTTAATAAATAGATAAAATAAAAAGGACACAAACACAAAGGAATAAGTAGAGAAACAGGGTCAATAGACTAAAATATAAATAATAAATAAGAGAAGGTTGTATAAGGTAAAAATAAAAGATATAAATTATAAAATATTAAATAAATCTAAAATAGAGAAATCGGGTCAATAGTCTGAAATGAAAATAATAAATAACTGAAGGTTGTGTCAAGTGAAAGTAAAAGTTATAAATTATAAAATGTTAAGGAGTCCGTCTTTTCATCAAGAAATGCAATTTTGCAATCAACTCCCAAAGAGACACGGAAAATTTGACTTCAATTTATGACGGACTCCTTAACATTTTATAATTTATAACTTTTACTTTCACTTGACACAACCTTCAGTTATTTATTATTTTCATTTCAGACTATTGACCCGATTTCTCTATTTTAGATTTATTTAATATTTTATAATTTATATCTTTTATTTTTACCTTATACAACCTTCTCTTATTTATTATTTATATTTTAGTCTATTGACCCTGTTTCTCTACTTATTCCTTTGTGTTTGTGTCCTTTTTATTTTATCTATTTATTAAAATTTTGTAACGTTTGTCACATTTTCGGACTCAATTTTGCTCAGTCCTTTCGTTTCCGTCACCAACAACAGACGTACTTTATAAGTAATCGTAATCGATACCGATTCATTGTCATCTATATTATTTAACTGTATTCATTTTTTACCGGACTATTTTTGTAAGTTTTTATTTTGATTTGTATAATTTTGCGCCTTTAAACGATCATTGTAGTTCCTTCACATGATATTTGTAGATATATTTGAAGAGGACCTAAATCTCAGGTCGAAACGTAATAAACGTCATTTTATATATCACTGGTGCCAGTTTGGGAGTCAGTTATTACCTTCTACTTTTATTTCCCCAAAGGTTTCATTTCGCGATGCAACCGACTCCGTACCCTGGTTCGACGGGTTCGACAATATCCCCTTGTCTCAGTTTACACGGGCATGTCGCCGAGCACGAGACATTATACCACAGGGCTCTGAACGAAACCTGACGAAATTATTAATGAACAAATTGCGTGGCCGAGCTATTATGCTGTAGAAGATGAACCATGCAATTCTGTCACGGAACTCGTAGATTTACTCACAGGAGCATTCGGGTCGTCTAAAACTCTCGATCAATACCGTGGAGAATTGAGTACGATTTACCTAAAACCAAAGGAACATGTGTTAGATTACATAAGCCGCGTCAAAGATTTACGCACGAACATTCTCGATATCGAACGTCGGACAAAGAAGCGACTTGATGCCCATTTCCTGGCCGAAATAGATAGCCTCACAGCGCGTTCATTTTACGAGGGACTTCCCCTTGAATATCGTTTACAAATCGGGCCGGAAACGCGTCAGCGACACACAGACACTTTTGCCGCCGCCAAGACCATCGCCAAGCGACAAGAATTAGATAAGCAAAAATACGAACCGCGTTATCGCAGCGACTACGAACGTGAATACCGAAACATGAATCTTATCGGGAGACCGCTCGCGCATTCGACTCCAGAGAGAACGTATCAACCGCGCTATCAGCAACCAAACCCACCATACAGAAATTCACCCCCGCGCGCTTCCACCCCGCGCAATGATAACCCCCGCAATAACGGAGACCGAAATCAAGGCAGCGGCAGCTCCTACAGAAACAGAGATCGAACACAAACAAATGAGAACTCCCACGACAATAGATCAACCGAAAAAATCTGTCGTTATTGTAAACATCCTGGTCACGAACTGGAGGAATGCCGTAAAAGACAATACAACAATGCCCGAAGATCAGAATCGGGAAACACGCGCAGTCCGCCAGGGCACACGGACGCAGCCCGGTCGGACGAACGGAAGAACTCGCGTCCAATGAATCCGATCGAAATCGAGGAGAACGTCGCCACCGAATCGCAGTCCTAAATCCTGAAGAATTTTCGCACGCTCCAACGGTGACCATATCCGCCGACGGACTATTACAAGAGACTAATTTCATGATAGATACGGGCGCCGCGCCCAACGTAATCAAAAAACGAAGCCTACATCCCGAGACAACCATCGTTAAGAATAACCCCCTCTACCTTAGCGGAATAACGAGCGGGCAGGTGGAAACCCTCGGGTCCGCGGAAATAAACTTTATGGGACACCCCGTCGCGTTGCACGTAGTCCCCAACAATTTTCCCATTGCTCAGGAAGGGATTCTAGGATCCGATTTCCTGCGAGACGCCACTAACATAAATCTTTTAGAACGCTATGTTGAGTGGCAGGGAAACAAAATTCCATTTGCGTCTCGCGAAACCGTAGTAATACCCGCGAGATCTCAAGGCACATTCTACCTCAGAGTAAACAACCCGCAGATCAAAACCGGTTACGTTCCGCAACTTAGTGTCTGCAAAAGCGTATACTTAGGTAACGCTGTTGTAACGAACCGAAACGGTAAGGCATATATCCGCGTGATTAACACAAGTGAAATCGATAGGGAACTTATCGTTCCAAATGTCACACTTCAAGAAATCGAACAGATTTCCTCCAACGGGCCTATCGCTAGTGAGCCGAGCGCCGTTATCAACACATTCCAATCCCATACCAAATCGGAGCGAACACGCCAAGTACAAAATCTTCTACGCTTAGGTCATTTAAATAAAGAAGAACTCGAACACGTAAGAAAGATCATAGATAGAAATTGCGATTTATTTCAACTCCCAACTGAAGAACTGAGTTGCATTAACATAATAGAGCATAAAATCACCACTACGGACGACTAGCCGATTAACACAAAACAATACCGTTACCCACAAATTCATAAACATGAAATAAAGGCAAGTAGACGATATGTTAAGAAACAATATTATATAAACGTTCACATCCCCATACAACTCGCCTCTATGGGTCGTGCCGAAAAAAGCCGATTCCAAGGGCAACAAATGCTGGAGATTAGTAACAGATTTCCGCGCGCTTAACGAGAAAACGCTTGGAGATGCGTACCCACTACCGAACATTACCGATATCTTAAACCAGCTAGGTAGCGCAAAATATTTCAGCGTGTTCGATCTCGCCTCCGGGTTCCACCAAATATCAATGGACAAACAAGACGCTCAGAAAACCGCATTCTCGACCCCCTACGGGCACTATGAATTCGAACGCATGCCTTTCGGTCTAAAAAACGCACCCGCCACCTTTCAACGTCTTATGGACAGGGTACTGAGCGGTCTTCAGGGTACGTCTTTGTTTGTCTACTTAGACGACATAGTAATATACGCTAGCAGCCTCGTAGAGCATGAAAGAAAATTCAATCAATTAGCGGAACGTCTCCGCAGCGCAAACCTGAGACTCCAGCCTGACAAATGTGAATTTTTATGAAAAGAAGTAACATACCTCGGACATATTATAAGCGAGAATGGAGTGAAACCAGATCCCAAAAAGGTCGAGGCAGTAAAAAACTTCCCACGTCCTAGGAATGCTAAGAATATAAAACAATTTCTGGGACTGGCAAGCTATTATAGACGTTTCCTTCAAAACTTTTCCAAAATTTTCAAACCTCTTACGACCCTCTTAAAAAAGAACGAACCTTTCATATGGCAGGAGCCCCAGGAGACCGCTTTTATAGAACTCAGAAATCAACTATGCACAGAACCACTCTTGCAGCACCCCGATTTTACAAAACCATTTGTCTTAACAACAGACGCGTCAGGGTATGCAATAGGCGGAATTCTGAACCAGGAAACAATCGGTAAAGATAAACCTATAGCCTACGCGTCACGCCTACTCAATAAAGCCGAACAGAATTATTCAGTGATTGAAAAGGAACTTCTAGCTATAGTGTACTGCGTTAACTATTTCAGACCATATCTATATGGAAACGAGTTCGCTTTAGTTACAGATCATAAACCTCTCGTGTGACTACATTCCGTAAAAGACCCCACGTCGCGCTTAATTAGATGGCGTTTGAAACTCGCAGAGTACGAGTATAAAGTTATTTACAAAGCCGAAAAATTGAATTGTAACGCCTATCTCGAAACCCCGCATAAATTCCGACAGCCCAACGTATAATCAAATACTTCCGCTCGAGATAAACGACTCCGACGATGAAACACTCTTCGACGTTAGATGTACACACCGAACGATCACCGAAACTATGTTAACATCCACTCGAGATAAGACAAGCATCAAAACTTCCAATAAGCCAGGATACATATTTAACGATTCACATAGCGAAAAATCCGAATATTCCGACATCGAAACCGATTCCGCCGATTCCGATAATGAAGACGAAGCTTTATTCGATACGCCAAATGAACCGTACGATTTTAACGCATGTTGCAAACCACAATTCCGTTCCTCATCCGAAAACATCTTATCGCGTAAAGTGTGACATCCCCGCAATTAAAATCTAGAATTATTGTACTTTTCTCAAAACTCTTTCCTTTATATACTCTCTATACCTATACGTAAACCTTTATAACACATGATAACTTCTTTAAGCATTATTCTAGCGTTACTCTAGAACATAAGGATATATTGTAAAGCGCATGCGCCGCGAGAGCGCCAATCAGGAGCCGCGCCACTCCTACCCATGTAAACCGGCCTCCCCATGCAAGCAAGCCCAGCATCCGAGAGTGGGATGCCCTAGAGTGGGGCGCTCGAGGGTAGGGGCGCCCGAGAAGTGGGGAAGCAGAGCCACGGACGCTGGAGCGCCAGCCCGTCGAACCAGTCCTTCGCCAGACTCAGTCTCAGTCAGTCGTAGTTCAGTCTCAGTCTCAATCCAGCCGTGTCTTTGCTCTTAGGAACAAGCCACGCATTCTCCTATATCATTACTATTTCTTAACTTAAGTCAATATTGTAACGTAGCAATTAACAAGTATAATAAACCTAATTGTATTTAGATTAAAGTAAACTCAGTGTCTTATTTAATTTCAATATCCTAACTACAAATAAATTCAGTGCGTAACTCTACCGCGACTCAACCCGCTGAATCCAGTAACAACGCATCCAGAGGACGATCAGCCCTCTCCAATCACTAGAACCTCCCGAGCGACCACGAAGAACACCGAAAGGTAGGAAGTAACCATATAATTTCCAAACGACTTCATCCATTCAAATGTCGAGCGATGTGCCCTCCTTCCTATACAACGCAGCGGAATAATACTGTAGACCTGCCGTATAGCGAATGGTTGCGCACAGCCGTATGTGTGCACTCATATCATTATAGAAACGCTGGATCCTTCCTTAACATTTGTTCAGAGTGCATTCGCGGTGCCTATCCTCATAGGTACGAGAATTTTGAAACCATCATTCGCCATTACACGCATATCGGTAATTCAAACGCTAAGACATTGTGCACCGAGTGTGGAACGGAAATCTGCACGGTGCTCCCGATAGAGCAGTGCCGCAACTGTCCTTCAGTTCTCGCCGGATTCGCGATATATCTCGCCGAAACAGGAGACCAGCCGTATCTAGCCCCGAGGCCAACTATCCTTGCGATCTCGCAAACTCGTGCGTAATAACTCCCCTCGAGAATCAGAAGCTCTTCAGGCAACCCAAACACGGTTTCGTGAAATAAACCTATCGTAACTCCATGTTTTAACGATCAAATGCAAGCCGCGTTATGCAATGTGCACATTTAGTCGACACCGACATTTCCCGCGTCGCAACTTCCCTGCAGAGATAGAAAATTGGAGCGCATTCGCGCGCTGCGTTTTCCACCGCTATTACACACGCGACCCTAGAGGAGGACCTGTCGCGCCTCTTTGCGTCGATTGCTATCAAGCCCAGGATCCCGCGACTCGCGACCATTATATACGCTGCGAGCGGCACGGCATTCTCGTAAGCTCGCACGTGGACGCGGAAGCATATATAGAGTGCGAAAACTGTTACGTACTTCTTTCCGAATATCGACCCGCAGCTGTTTGCACCCGGTGTCCGGAGACCCTCCGAGAGTTCCTGGAGCTCCTACTCATCACCGGCGAGCGCCCTTACGATAGTGACGCAGCCACTTTCGTCGCGATATCACAGATTCGCTCGTAATTAATTTTCAATTCAAGCCTACTCGTTTCGAGTCCCGGTGAATCGATATCCCTAAAGTACTACCGTCCAGGAAAGGTTCGAACACCTTCTCGTTATTAGAAGGCTCGCAATCCCTGCGGCATAACAAAAGAAAACTTAGTAATTTTCATCACGCAATCAGGAGAACCATGCGACAACGGCTCGCGCGTATTGAAACAAGCAGACTCTCTCCCACCCATCAAAGAAGCTGCCCTGGCACGCGGGTACTCCCATAGAGGAAACAAATATATCATCGCGTTAGCAGTAAAAACCAGAGTTTCAGAATTGATTGAAGGCGAAATAATTAGAGAAGCTATCTATTCCTTGCTAGACGTAGTAAAAGAACTAAATCTCGGAAGCTTTTCCATCTGCAACGGAAACGTCGATGGCGTGCCATGGCCAAATATCCACCGACTGATAGAGAAAATATTGAGCGATACCGGAATTAAAGTCACAATTTGTACAAATGCGATAAAAATACCGAAGGAATACGAACGCAAAATAGTAATAACTGAAAACCACTCATCCGCTATAGGAGGCCACAAAGGCATGACAAAAACATTGCGCCGCATTAAAGATAGATATTATTGGCCTCGTATGCGAGCTGATGTACAAACCTTCATCCAACAGTGCCGGAACTGTCAACTGAAAAAACTGGTCAGGCATAAAGTTAGACAACCGATGATATTAACAGATACACCGGATACTGCCTTTGACAAGATATCCATGGACATTATGGGTCCCCTCCCTATCTCGGATCTCGGCAATGCATATATATTAACAATCCAAGACTTAACGAAATACTCATTAGCCATTCCACTAAGGAACGCAGGCGCGATCAATGTAGCCGATGCGTTGACGAACGAATTTATATGCGTGTACGGTGCCCCTAAGGCAATTCTAACCGACCAGGGTTCACACTTCCTTAACTGCTTGATGAAGGCCATAGCAAAGAAATTCCGAATAACACAATACAAGACCACGGCGTATAGACCGCAGTCAAACGGGTCAATTGAGCGATCCAACCACGTGTTGTGGGAATATCTTAAACAAATAATAGGAAACAAAACAGAATGGGATAACTACTTAAAACTAGCATGCTTCTCATACAACACGAGCGTACATGAGGGAACACAATATACCCCCCATGAATTAGTCTTCGGGAAAATAGCACGCACTCCAACAAGCGATCCGCCACCCGAGGACATTAATAACGAAAGCTACACAGAATACCTTACAAAATTGTATAACAAACTAAGCGATGTACAAGATAACGCTAAAGCAAACTTAAAGACTGCAAAAGAAAGGTCTAAAAAATTATGATAAGCGGATTAACCCACATAATTTTAAGGTAGGAGATAAGGTATATCTATTAAGAGAACCAACCAAAAAATTAGAGGACCAATATACAGGTCCATACAAAATCATTCTAGGTTCTAGGAAATAATAATGTTAGACTTAGGATAAGCACGAGAACAACTAGAATAGTCCACACCAACAAGCTTAAACCAGCCCCCACTACCGAAGAAGAAGAAAGGAGCCTTAGCTACCGGCCATCGGAGAACACAGCCGACAGTATCACACAGAGTACCAACCAGTAACCATGCTCCCAGCCGCCGCATTACTGTACCTTCACAGCCGCTTTGATTGGCTACGATTGTGGAGGCGAAGGCCTCAATATCACCACACTGTCACTCCTTGACATCGATAATTGTGACATGGAGGACATGGAGCCGTCTAAGGAGGAAACATACGTCCAACTGATGCAATTGTCAGACTACGATCATACCACGACCACACAATGTAAAATCGAGATCGACAGAATAATCAACTACTGCGGAATGCATTCACACGTCTCTATAGTCCACAACGGCAGGCGGGAATACGTCCAGGAAATCGGAGAACAAGCCTGCCGCAGACTGCATGAAACCTGAACTATCACCATCGCAAACGCTATAATCGACAGGATAACAAGAAACAGCACCAACTTGCGAAGCGTCACATTAGTCGGATCAATATTAGTCGACGGGAAATGCTCCGGATCACAATACTCAGACGGCTATGGCTCATGGGAAAACGTAGTTGTACAAGCATCCATCAAGATTACGTTGAAAACCTTCGAAGCGCCAATAAAACGATCGACCAACAAAGTAATACTACCTTCGGGAATTCGCTGCAAAACCACTTCAGGATACTGCCTAGACGCTGAAGGAACCGAGACATACTGGTTACTTGCATCCATCGACAGCTGCCACTTCGATCGCTACGACATATTATATGAAGGACCAGCGATCAAGTTAATACCGAAGGACAACCACACTTCACCCGTCATTTATACCGTTACTACACAGGATACCACGTTCGCATTGACAAGAACCTCTGAAATTAGTCTGTGCGGATATAAACTCATACAAACGGAGCATCCAAAATTATTTATACTAGAAACTCAAAAGGACCGCACCTTCCGCACACGAATGAGGATAACAGTGGACAACCTCGACATATTCTCCTACGTAAATTCTAAATTCATTTACGTAGAAAAACACATAAAAACCCAACTAACACAACTCAACAGGGACATCATGGAACAAAAATGCGTCTTGGAAAGACAGGTGCTACAAAACGCTCTCTCCCTAGCTAGTGTCGCACCAGACGAAATGGCCTACAGAATCATGAAAGGGCCAGGCTACACCGCCGTAACAACCGAAGAAGCGATTCACTTAATAAAATGCGTTCCCGTCGAGTGCAAAATACGACACACGGAGCAATGCTACAACAAACTCCTCGTATTTCATCGCAACGCATCAAGATTCCTACTGCCAAGATCAAGGATCCTTACCAGAAGAGGGACCCCCCGAAAATGCAACAACCTAATCCCCATGTTATACCAGATTCACGGAACCTGGTTCCATCTAACACCAAAACCGATGGAAACACACACAATGGCACCACCTAAAATCCAACCACTGACGCATCCAGCCTGGCACTACTCAAGCCCAACGGCACTAGCAACCAGCGGAATCTACAATAATGACGACTTGGATCGATTAAAATCACATATCATGTTCCCCGTCGAGAGACCCGCAATGCTGAACACGATTGCACATGGAGCAATGGGAGAAGAAGTTCCACCCGGGAGCATATCATTAGCAAATCTTCTAGATGAAAACTCGTTAGAAAAAATAGCCGAGTCAGCTGGCAAAAGGGTTTGGAAAGGCTTCATAACGTTTGGCTCAGCAAGCGCCGGAGTCCTAGCAATATTCATAATAATACGTGTGGCCAAACTCATCATCCACCATCATCCACGGGTATGCGCTACACTCAGTTTACGGTTGGAGCATGCACCTACTGGGAGCAATATGGAGCTCCGTCACACACATGTTGCTGCACCTAGGAAAAGACACAAAGGAAAAACCAAAGACCACGGAAGAATCCAGTGCACCCCTTTCAGCGACAGAAGATCGACTCCTTGCCCCCAACCACCAGCAGGAAAATCAAAAATCTTGCGCAACAACAGCGAATTACTCCTATTCAGAATTAAGAAAATACCTAAAGGACGATAGTGTAAACATAATTAAGATCGTAGTGAAAAATGCTGGCATATAGACCAACATTTTAAAATAAGGGGGGAGGTGTAACGCTCCGCATATTAACCTTAGAGTAATTATTATTGTAACACCCCTCATATTAACCTTAGAATAATTATTGTTTACAAATTTCCAAGTTTATTAATTTTAATCCCAGCTTTATATTAAAAGCACGCATCTCCCGGCACCGGAAAATACGCGCAGGCGCAAAAGCGAGCGCCAATCAGAAACCCCGCGCCCCTCTTTAGCATACGGGCAATCCCCACGCGAGCGAACCCCGAGAGTGGGGAGCGCCGGAGCTTAGGCGCCAGCGCTCTTCCCACACACTTCGTCGTGAGTCCTCAGCCAGATCGGACGCGCCAACCTCTGGCTCCGATTTTAATTTCAAATTCGAGTATAACTCAAATTCTAATTCGTAACACACTTGTAACCATAACTCTTAAATGTAACTCGCGATTTTTACATTGTACTATCTAGCCTAAAATAAGATTGTAAACTAGAATTATAACTTGGATAATAATTAAATATAGAATCAGTGAATCGAAATTTAAACTCAGTGTCGGAATTTAATCCCCCTTAACGCATCCTTGTCGTTCCTGTCGAAATCTCCAATAATCGAAGCAGTTCAACCAACGACGTGAACACACCTTCGTCGCTATCACCCCTGATTACAAAGCGACTCCGCACTAAGAAGGACGATCCCTGGCAACATTTCCAACAATAAGAGGCCCCCTTCAAAAGGCGATAAGGTAAGTGAGATCTTTCCCACTATTCATCAATAAAACACGGTTGCGCTAACATAGTGTTAGAATTCCCCTGAGAGTTGAAAACTTTCTGGACAACTCCAAGCGGAATTGCGTGAATGAAATTCGTCACTGCTCCATGCCTTATATGATCAATTGCATGCCGTGACGCGCGATGTGCCCAGTTCTCCGACATCGACATTTTCCTCGTCGAGATTTCCCGGCCGAACTAGAAAATTGGAGCCTGCATGCACGTTGCGTTTTTCACCGTTATTATACTCGTGATCCTAGAGGAGAACCCGTCGCACCCCTCTGTTCCGATTGTTACCAAGTCCAAAACCTCACGATGCCTAATGGATACATATATTGCGAGCGACACGGAATCCTCATAAGCCCACACTTGAACTCAGAATCATACGTAGAGTGCGAACGCTACGTCTTATTGTCCGAATATCGACCTGTGGTGGTCTGCGTTAATTGTCCAGAGATCCTCCGACGATTTTTGGAATACCTACTTCGCGCCGGAGAACGCCCCTACGACAGTGACACGGACACATTTGTCGCAATATCGCAAATTCGAATAAATTTCAAAAACAGACCTACGGAGTTTCCTATAGGCCTACTCACTTTGAGTTTTGGTGAATCGCCTCCCGAAGTAATACCGTAAGGGAAAGGTTCGAACACTTTCCTTTGTCCGAAAGTTCGCAACCCCCTTCGGCACAACATGTCAAAGTACGAGCTGAACCTGGCGCCCAGATGAGGGGCTACCCTAAGTGTTATCACTTAAAATGCAATAAAATTAAAAGCGAGCTGGGACCCAGTAAAATCAGACCACGAGATGCTCGATACCACACTGACAAATTTATTACTAAAAAGACTCCAAACGGGTAAAGGCAGGTGGATAAATTAAACAAATGAAGCTTGGTATCAAGTGGAAACAGTCATCCCCTTTCAAAAAGGGTAGTATAAACAACAGTATAATCCCCTTTCAAATTCAATAGTAATTCTGGAGGGGAACAGTTTATTCTAAAGCGTAAGATTCAAAATTATGGGCAGAGATCTTGACTGTCGCCAGTCTCTAAAAAATAATAAACCGTAAACCTTAAACGTCACGGGTCAATTCGGTCACTTGAAAATATGACGTCACGGTTACGTCCCGTATGACGTCACGGGTATGAAATAACCGTTGAGGTGTAGGGTGAGGGGGTATGACATCACGCGGGGAGAGGGTACTTTGTAGGTGCGGGGGTATGACTCTACGGGGCGAGGGGGTTGGTGCGGGGGTATGACGTCACGCGGGGAAGGGGTAGGGATATGACGTCACGCGGGGGTATGACGTCACGCGGGGGAGGGGGGTTTGGCGGCATATTAAGTGTTACAAAGGTGATGTCCGGCCGCTAATATTTATAAACATATTAAGTGTCACAGCTCGGATTTCTATAAACAAAAGGAAACACTCGCAGACCACCCTCTCCCCAGAATCGTACGTGTTGCGACAGGTTTTTTCACGCGCCGATGTCCGGTTGCTAAAATTTATAAACAGATAACAGAGGCATGCGCCGATGTCCGGTTGCTAAAATTTATAAACAGATAATAGAGGTGAGCGCCGATGTCCGGTTGCTAATATTTATAAACAGATAACAGTTGGTAGTTTCGATTTTTATAAAGCGTTACATCCCCCTCCCCAGAATCGTGCGTGTCACGACAAGTTTCAAGGCGACGTCGCCCGCCCCGAATATACCGTTACAGGAATGAGCGCCGATTACCGCTGCTTGGATTTTATAAACATATAATGTCACAGAAGCGAGCGCTAATATACAGCTGCTCTGCTGTCGAAAACAATGGCTTTGAAAATGATGATGTGGTTGGAAAGAGATGAAATATACATATGGGACAATGAGATAAAGTCTGTATATAATCGATCAAGAAGCACAGAGTCCCGCAGTACGTGCGTCGACAGTGAATCAATTAATTCGAATAAGAGTATCGCGAGTAATGTGACATTTTGGAATATCGATAAAGTTCCTAAAATCATGGAGATAGACAATAATTTTGATGTAATATCAGATGAAGAGTTTGAGAATGATGAATTCATGGAGATAGACAATATTCTTGAACCAGTGAATGAAGAATTACCCGACGAAGATCATGCATTATCGTATGATAGTGACTGTGTTAGTGATTACAGTGAGAACGTTGTAGAAATTATTGATAATATCTAGTTCGGAAATCAATGCAATGAACATACATACGAAACAGTGTGTTATATCCTTTGGTATCAACCATTTAATAATTATGATTTAATATGTGCTATGTGCATGACCGGAGTGCAAAATTTAGCTGTATCAGTGTACGCTACACGAAAGCGTAATACGACTGAGTTCCATGGCGCAATAACTTATTTGTTTTGTGACATGTGCGAAAATCCATTGTTCCAGATATTTCCATGTAATATGTGTCCAATTTGCACACAGTAAAAAAAACAGTATGGCGGAAATTCCACGCATTATAAAGGAAATACATAAAATAAATTATAAAGACTATGAATGTGATGATTTGCACCGAGATGTCATCGAAGTTCTCGAGAATAGAGATGTGCCGAGAGAGAGATCCACGGGTGTGCGACGAATATCACCGGTACAGTTTCTACGCGACTTGGTATACACGGAACCAACAATTGCATCGTCAGACAAGGCTGGGATATTCATCATAGCTATGTTCATCTTTGGCCTTATAATGCGAGGCAAAGAGTGTACAGCCGGATGCAGGATGAGTGCAAGATGGTGGATTTACACCCATACAAACATTGGTCGGTGAAAATCATCAAAAAACTTTATGAGTGTAAATGTGACAACAAATGTGACTACCCATATGAATGCAGATATGACCAAAAATACTTTATTACAATTCCCGCGGGTATTGAAAGGTGCGTCGAAATGATTGTGATGAAAAATTGTCATTATTCAAATAGTTTCATTATTCCCCGTGACTTTTCTAAATTTACGAGGCGTCATATGTGGTGTACTCTATGGAATAAATTGAAGAATATAAGATACTATCATCTTTTATATACAAAACGATGTTGCAGAACATGCGATCGAGTAACGTGCAAGTGCTCCGTCGAAGATTGTGACGTGTTTAAAAAAGAAAGACATTCATAAAAAATATGGAGCAAACTGAACGCAATCTGTTGGAGGAAGTTGACAATGTTGCTACCCTGAGAGAGTGACATGGATGCAACGATACGATGAGTTCATAGAACAGCTCGAAGAACGCTGTCGTGCCAAGCGTCCACGGCTCTCGATCGGAAACAGACAATCTTTGGTGGCTCGAATCGCGCGAATCGAGGGAGCAAAGAAACGATTAGAAAGACGCTTTATACACATCGGCGGTGATTACGCGAGCACTAACAGTGATAACGCGGGGAGACTCGTTTGGCGAGAGATCGAGGCTGCGTTCGAAAATCGCGTACTGACAGGTGCGGTGATCAACACAGATCATATCGAACCGCGAACATTTCTTGAAGACGCAGGCAGTGTAGTGCTCGAGCAAATAAAAGACGCTATTAAAAAATACAATAGTGTAAAAGTAAACACCGTGTTTAACGGGGAGTTTGTGACTGGTGATAAACGCGCCAATAAAAGTATTAACACGAGAAACTACGAACAACGGATCTGCAAGATTGGTACGAGCGACACGTCATCGAACCCACCCTGGCATCCCTCGAAGAATTCCAGGAGCGGGATAGTGGATGGGCGTTGTCGCGGATACTTAATTTGACTGTTAACGTGAACAAGCATAATCCATTGCACGCGGGATGTATGGTGAAATTGCCGCGAATAATACAACTAAAGAAAGCAGTGATCAACGTGCAATCGACCGACAATGCATGCTTCGCGTGGTCGGTAGTCGCCGCTCTGTATCCCGTTGAGAAAAATGCTGATAGATGCTCCTCGTATCCTCACTACACGACAGTGTTGAATTTTCAAGATATAGAGTTTCCAATAACAAAAAGACATTAAAAAATTCGAACGTCTAAATAATATATCAATCAATGTGTACGGTATCGAGGAGCAGAAGAATACGCTAAACGTTCTTCCGATCCAGCTTACCGGCGATAAAAAAGAGAGACACGTCAATTTACTATACATTGAGGATCAACGAGACTACAACGTTGGACATTTCACGTGGATCAAGAATCTATCCCGCCTCGTGAGGTCACAACTTACAAAACATCATACGAAATCTCTCCACTATTTCCACAAAAAGGAGAAATTGGAAGCCCACACCATTGATTGTGGAAGGATGAACGACTGCGCTATCCGATTACCAAGCGAAGACGACAAGTGGCTCAGCTTTGGCAATTGGAGCAACAAGGAGCGAGTTCCGTTCATCGTGTACGCCGACCTTGAATGTGTCCTGCAGAAGACGGATAAAGATTCAACCACAACTACGTACCAGCACCATCACCAGGTATTCAGCGTTGCATACTACGTGCGGTGTTCGTACGACGACTCGTTATCGTCGTATCGGTTTCGCCGTGATAAAGATTGCGTCGCGTGGTTCGTCGGCGAACTTGAAAATCTTGCGCACCGCGTAAAACGAATTTTATCAACAAATGTCCCCATGGAAACTCTTTCCAACGAGCAGCGGGAGGCATACCGTAGCACGACACATTGCCACATTTGCGAGAAACCGTTTACGGAAGATGAAGATCGAGTACGCGATCATTGTCATTTGACTGGGCGTTACAGAGGTCCCGCGCATTCAAATTGCAATTTGAATTATAAAAATTCACATACAATTCCCATAGTTTTCCATAATTTATCTGGTTACGATTCTCATTTTATTATTAAAGAAATAGCTACCGCGTTCAAAGGCGCAGTCGATCTTTTGCCGATAACAAAAGAAAAATATATTTCATTCACAAAAAATGTCGTAGATACCATCGAAAGATCAAAATCTTCAAGCGATAATTGCGTAAAATTACGGTTTATTGATTCTTATAAATTTCTAAGTAGTAGCCTCGATAAACTGGCATCGTTTCTTAATAAAGATAAGTTGAAAATTTTGTGCTCCGAATTTTCTCAATTATCGATTGAGGATTTTGATCTTTTGACGGGAAAAGGTGTGTTTCCATACGAGTACATTGATTGCGTTGATAAATTGGAGGACCTCTGTCTACCGCCGCGCAAATCATTTTATAATTCATTAACCGGTGAGACCGTGTCCGAGAGCGATTACGCGCACGCCGCGAACGTGTGGAAACGATTCTCGATCCGAACCTTGGGTGAATACAGCGATTTATATTTAAAAACGGATGTCTTGTTATTGGCCGATGTTTTTGAAAATTTCCGCGACAGTAGCGTGGCGAGTTATGGCTTGGATCCCGCGTATTATTATACTTTGCCCGGTTTTACATGGGACGCTATGTTAAAACATACGCGTATAAATTTCGAATTGCTCACGGACATTGACATGGTCATGTTTATCGAACGCGGCATACGCGGTGGCCTCAGTCAATGTTCCGGTAGATACGCATGAGCCAATAACAAGTACATGCAGTACTTCGTACGACCCATCGAAACCTTCTACATACTTGATGTATTTCGACGTCAACAATTTATATGGTTGGGCAATGTGTCAACCGCTGCCTTACGCGAATTTTCGATGGCTCGAAGACATATCAAACTTTGACTTTAACGCGATCGCTTCGGATTCACCCACAGGTTACATTCTCGAAGTCGATCTCGAGTATCCGCAATATACACGACGCGCACGCTGACCTACCGTTCTGTCCAACGCGCGATAAACCGCCTGGCAAGTGACAGGATAAACTCCTCGCCACGCTCTCCGATAAGAAGCGTTACGTCACCCACTACCGTAACCTACAGCAATGTACACGTCATGGTCTTCGCGTCACAAAGATACACCGCGTGTTAGAGTTTTCGCAATCTCCATGGCTTCGCGATTATATCGAACTGAATACGAAATTTAGAACTCTCGCGACAAATGATTTCGAAAAAAATTTATATAAACTGATGAACAACGCGGTATTTGGTAAGACCATGGAGAATGTTCGAAATCATGTCGATGTTAAACTCATAACAAAATGGAACGGACAGTATGGCGCAGAGGCGATGATCGCAAAACCGAATTTTCATAGCAGAAGCATTTTTTCGGAAAATCTAATGGCTATCGAAATACGAAAACTTGAGGTGAAAAACAAACCGATATACGTAGGTATGTGCATTCTCGACATATCGAAAGTCTGTTTGTATGAATTTCATTACGAGTACATGGCACCGCTGTATCGCAATAATTGTAAGATAATGTACACGGATACCGACAGTCTCGTATACCACATCGAGTGCGATGATGTTTACGAGATGATGAAACGCGCGATATTGCGAGATTCGACACTAGCGATTATCCGATTGACAACGCGTACGGTATACCGCTCGCGAATAAAAAGATACCCGGTCTAATGAAGGATGAGAATAATGGTGTGATTATGACGGAATTCGTTGGGCTCAGGGCAAAGATGTATGCGTTGAGAGTGGATGGAAAAAAAGACACGAAAAAGGCAAAAGGTGTCAAAAGTAACGTCGTAGCGCGGACCATAACGTTCGACGATTACACGCGGTGTTTGAATGAGGAGATTGAAATGACTCGTCAACAATCGTGTATAAGATCAAAGTTACACGAAGTATATACTATATCCGAGATGAAAATCGCCCTGAGTCCGTACGACGACAAGCGGTATATCGTACCAGATTCAACCGACACGTTACCATGAGGACATTATCGAATATCGTTATAATATAAATATTCTTGAAAAAATGTACTATTATTATGTGAAAGAAATATTAATAAAGGTTTTTTATACACATGTATTTTCATATACGCTTGTATTTCATATTTTTATATTGTATACATGTTTGCATATTATATGTTTGAAATAAAAAAAGTTTTGTATTAAATCACATTGTCCTTGTGTATCCATGAATTGTGCGATCCATCGAATCCCAACCACTTCACGTAAACTTCGTCACCCTTCTTGCGCAATACTTTCTCAACGAGATACACATCCGGGTGAGTCGCGCGATGCAACTCATGCTCGTAGAACGCTCCAGCGACGAATTTTCCGCGATAGTCTTCCAGTAGATACGTTACGAGATTAGTACGTTGTACTTTAACGATTTTAAATACCTCAGTGGTCCAATTTGGTGTGTAGCCTTTCTCGAAGACGGTTTTATACTTGCTAACGCGTATCGGGTCACCCACTTTAAACTTTGCCGGACCTGCGATCTTTATCGCGCTGTACACTGTGGTCAAGAGTCTCTCGGCGATCGTGAGCGTAACGTCAACGGGTCGCATGCCAAACGTTCGATGCACGCGCGTGTTGTAATCTGATACGAGTCGTGGCAACGCGTCGACTCACTTGTAATTTCCATTGAGCGTAAACATCTTCCACATGTCGTTCTTCAACGTGCGATTGAATCGCTCAACGACCGATGCCTTCAACACCGAATACGTGGAGTAGTGGTTTACGTTATGTTTTTTCAAGAGTCGTTGTACGTCGCTGTTGTAAAATTCTTTTCCCATATCGGTTTGCAAGTTTTTCGGGTATCTCTTGCTCTCTCGAATTATCTTAGCGACAGCTTCGGCCGTCTCGCTTCCGCCTTTGCTCTTGAGCGGTACAGCCCACGCGTGCTTACTCAACACATCGATGACGGTGAGTATGTAATGGTAGCCTCCATTGAAACGCGAGTACGGACGCATCTCGACGACGTCTGCCTGCCACAGGTCATCGTATCCTCGAACTATGACGCGTCTTCGTGGAAAATTTCTTCTCGCTGGAGCATGTAGTTCGTCGACGAGTCATCGCTTTTCGGAACTGATGTTTTTACTGGATTTTAACGAGCTCATGTTTCGACGCGTAATACGTACAAAGAAATTACGATTTCTGTTTATTTTCGTTTGTTAACCTTTATTAACGGTTCTTTGTCATCCGTCGGCGTTCGATAACTGTCTCTGACCTGTTCGTACCCGTTTCTAATCCGTTCATATCCGTTCCTGATTCGTTCGATAGCCGTTCGACAGCTGTCGGACAGCCGTTCCTGTACCGTTCGCTGTCTTTCGTTACCGTCCCTGAGCCGTTCATAGCCGTTCCCTAGCCGTTCATTGTTGTTGTTCATTATCGTTTACAAGCCGTTCCTGATCCGTTTCTGACCCGTTCCTAACCCGTTTCTGACCCGTTTGTTGTCGTTCCTGACTCGACGCTTATCGCACGCTGAAGTTCGTTTATCGCGGTGCGTAACGCTCGTACGTCTTTCTCGATCACGGTCAGTTTCTCATCTGACTCTCTCTGCTGATTTTTCACAGTTTTAAGACATTGCTCCACGTACAGTTTATTGACGGCGTCAGTATCAACCTCAGGTTGCGCTACGCGACAAATCTTGCGCGACTTTGCGTCGTAGTCTGTAGCGACGCGGCACAACGCGTTATTGCGCACGTAATTTTTCACTAATCCATTCCAACGCGAATCGTCGTCGTCTTTTCTCCGTTCAGCGCAAATTCGTTGATTGGCATTTTTCGATGCAGTGATCGCCGCAGTTGACTGATTCGTTCCGATGATGTACGAATTAATTTATAATTAGACCAGCTTCGCGCTAGCTCCTCGATGATCGACAGTATCTCGTTGTCGTGAGCGTTGTGACCAACTGACGCGAAGCATCGAGCAATCGCAGGCGATCCACCAGCTCGTTGGGATCGTTCAGTGTACGTAATCGGTCGCGTTATCGTTTAGAATCATAACGAGTAATCCTCTCTTCAGATTTTTCTTTCTGGTTCGATGTGGTGCGATTACCTCTTTATTACTTGTATCCCCTGTTGCTCCGTAGTTGTATCCTTTGTGGTGCGTCTATGTGCATTAGATTGTCAGCAGCAGAGTCTTGTACTTTAGCATATCGTCTTCCCGTATATATACCGTCATCGTTTTCTTGAAAATCAGCTCTCGCTATTAAGACAAAGGTGTACCGATGTATTTCATCGTCGATAATTATATTATCGCTGTTGTCCACGTCAAACCTTTGCTATCAATCAATCCATCCTTGCCGAGATAAACGCCGTACGCTTTATCTATACCGCTCTGACCGCATTAAGACATCCCGATATACTTTTGAAAGCGGGTTAAAGTGACCTCGCAACGCTTCTTGACCATCATATCTGACCTTGAACGGTTGTCGCGAACGAATCATCCGTGGTTTCAAAAACATCTTCGATCGCGTTTGTCGCCGGTTGTATCGCACGCGGTGTAGAGGTTGTCAACGGTGCATTATCTAGCTTATATGTCGTTTCAAAGGGATTCAGGTGATTTAATTAACAAGCGTTCAACTTGTTTCCTCTTTATCGCATCCTTCTCACGTTCTGTACGAATGACGTTTTAATACCCATGTCAT
>CABEGB010001111.1:0-118419 GCA_901521435.1 Crematogaster levior
AATTAATATAGCTGAAATGTTTAAAAAATTATACATCTGTCTTGTAATATATTATTATTATTGCACTGATAAATATTGCAAATAAAGTATAATTTTTTTATATAGATATTCAATCATGATGGGCAAATCCTTAAATCGATCAGTGGCACAGCAAAGGGTTTATTTAGGTTAATATGTTATTTATTAACAAGATTATATTATTATTAGAACGGATTTACTAGAGAATAGTTTCTAATCCGTAGATCGCCTGAAGTAGTGAAGATCGACGCGAAGGGGTACATCATCGTTGGTGACGCTGAAAATGGGAAAGTGCAGATTTTTTCTCCGGAAGGCGAATTTCTACGAGTGTTAGGTGTTAAAAAAACACAGGGACATAAGTTTTCATGGATATCTGGTTTGTTAGTTACAAATAATTACAATATTTTAGTTTCTGATAGTAAGAATAATTTTATATATTTATTTTAACATTACATACTAATGTACGAGTGTCTTTAACAAATAAGAAAACATGTAAGCCTCCACTTTCGATCTTGATGAACTTTGAATATGTTGTAATATAAAGATCTAAAAGTAGAAACATTTTTTATAAATATTTTTACACATTAAAGAGACATAAAATACACATAAAATATCTTAAAGTAATAAAATTGGTTTTTGTTTTTTTAAATATATGTTGTTAAAGCATTAAAAAATATAAGAAAAATGATTTAACAAAAGTTTCATGATTTTAAAGACATTTTATAATATCAGAAATTCTCTTTCTCTTTCTTTCTCTCTCTTTAAAAATATTATATCATTTTTTAAAATATTATTTTTCAAAATATTCTTATTATCCTATTTTTTTAAGATTTTTTATGATTATAATACGCAATTGAATTTTTCTTTAAATAATTTTTAATTCTGTTTTAAACATTTTTTTTTAATTTTCAAAAATAATAGGATATGACGAAAGATAAAAAATTTAATATTGTCAAAAAACTGGAATACATCTTAAAAATTTTTTTATTTTCGGAATTTTTTCTCCAAAACTGATAATTATGATGAAAGACATTTTGTTTCTCTTTAAATAATTCTTTAAATTAATTCCAATACTTATAAATACTTTACAATTTATTTTTTTTTCTTATAATTGTTCAATACATCGAGGGTTCTGAATACGCGATTTAAAGATTCAATACGTCGCGGTTCAACGGATAAAAATAAAAAATATAGAATGTGCAGGGATCGCGATGTTTGTTTTTCCCAAACCGCATTCCCAATCGCAGGTCAAACAAATTCGCGGTAGCATGAGGCGCCGTTCTTGTCTGCCCGTTTGACCAATAAATAATTTGGCAAACAAATTGATCCCCAAGGACTATAAACAGATACTTAGAGGCACACGATCGCGCGGTCCGGTGGATTAAATGTCCTCGCACAAGCACGAGCATAAACCGAATTATTGGACAACAGGAGATCGTTCGACGGCCAGACCCCTACTGTGAGAACCGAAGTGGGCCCTGCGGCGTGAAATCTCTATTATTCCAGGGGTCGAAGAGTGGTTCGAGTACGTTCCAAACCGTTCGACGGACACGCGTGCCAAGGGGGATGCATTGGTGTTGACAGGGGAGCGGGGTAGTCGGCTGGTCCTCGCCCCCTCGAAAATAATGTAATCGCGAATTAAATGTTTGCTTGGATATCGTCGATCTCCAACCGGGCTTTTATCCGAAGAAAGAAACGAGTCGGAAGTGGATCTGACTCCGACAACTACAATCTTCGGATAGATCTGTATTCCGCGATATACGATTAGATAATGTATAAATTAAAATGTGTTGATTATCCCTTACAGATTTAATACTTTAAACATTGTTCTTTTTCCTTAAAAAAATACGTAATACATAAAAAAATATAATATATACATATAAATATATTTCTATATTATTTTTTTAATGTTACAAGCTTTGTGCTTTATATAACCACTTGACATGATGTATGATTTTCTTATTATTATATGACATTAAAAATATAATATATTATTTAATGTACATATTTTAATTTTTCGCTACTTTGATATCTTGTGGCAAGAGATATAATAATAATAATATAATTGCATTACTGTATAAACATATAAATTAGCACAAACTTTTAAATAACCGTTTATCAGTATTCATCAAATAATACAATAAAATAATAATTGAAAAACTGTTATCAGGAAATACCAATGCTATTTGTTAAATTAAGTCTATTCAGCATATATGTTACACAAATATAAAAAACAATTTATATAAGTTTTTTACATATAAAATATTGCATCATTAACTTATTCAGATACATTGCGGTTTATGTCAGTCGATACACACGTGTGAGCGATATAATAGGGAAAAAGATAGCGACGCATCGCACGGTAAATCTCGAAACCACCCTTCTCTCCCCGTTTACTTTCCCATAAGCAAACGCGACAAATTGAGATAAATAATGATTTGTAGGGATACAAAGCTCACTTGAAATTTGTCATGGTGATACTCGAAACGGCACGCTTCCAGATCATGGACCGATAAACGATACGCACTCAAGTTGCATCTGGTGTGTTCTGCATAAATGATTCGGTAAAGAGCAAATAAATTTTTTTCAAAATTCAACAAATTAATGTAAATTCATCTGAATTTAATACAAACGTTTGAATCGCCTTATCTGTTGATGTTGATATCCATTATCAAAAATTAAGAAAGAATTAAGAAAATAATTTATCTACTTTTTACCTGAAAATCTCACTTAAAAATAACGTATAGAGATAGATAATTTTTTAACTTTGAATCCTAATTTAATTTTAATTTCGAATCTGTTCCTCGCCGCGGAATATATGTAAAACGATGCGATCATTGAAAGATCAAGCTTATGCAGGCTTTCGTATAAGTGCTGTGCCGTGTGTTTTCACAGATCTAATCCCAATTATATTGTATATCAGGCGATCGGTCGTTCAGTAGGCCCGTCAATAATAATTCGGCGATGCCTCTAGCGAGGATCGACCGCGAGCCGCCCTCTCGCACCGAACTCGTTTCAGCGGGGACAAAACTTTGTCTTGTCCGCGTGTAGTAGAGGTTGGTACAACCCCGGCGAACCACCATTGTGATCGTATTAACACCTCGCATAATTGCACCGCCGCGTTTCTATCGTCGCGCGTGCACTAAACATGGCTCATTTGAATATTGGCCCATTCATACTATTGAGGAGGCCAATATTCGCGCCCTTAAAAGAGACACCGCCACCAAGCCGGTCGACCTTGGTTTCTATTCTCTAGGTATCATCCTCGACGACGTTTTCTCAGGCTGTCATAAGCGACAGAAACAATTATTTTCAAGCGGAAATTAGAACAATTCATTTTTTTCGTTTAAATTAAAGCGTTTGTACATTTAGCTTTTGAAAGAATAGATTTATTGAGGTGAATGGACACTGATTCTAACTAGGATAAATGCACTAAAGTGGATTGATGTTAATCTAATGATAGCATCTTTATTTTTATTCGAACGTAAAGTACGTGTATTAATAATATAAAAAGTTTCGTGGTAATCCTTCTGCTTTGGTTTCGCTGGATATTAAAAAAAGTTTGTAAAAACTTTACTACAGGACAGCTTCTCTATATCAAATATCTTAAGAAAAAATTTAAGACAATATAAAAGCAAACAATTATTCATAAGTTGTGATTTTTTATGAGCTATGAATATGAATTATGATAATTTTTCTTAATTTTCTTTTTATAAGCTATTTTAAATAAATTTTATAACTTTTAGTTGACGAAAATAATTTATGTATTATAACAAATCGTAAAATAGTATTGCAATTTTAAAAACAATATATGGTGTATGTATGTATGGTCTTTGATTTACGATATGTATCCAAATTGAAATACACGCGTGAGATCTCACGAATCTCACGCTCTATAATGCGTAAAAATATAAATAATAAGATAAATATAATAAATTTATGGTATCTAGCAATAAATGATACAACCGACATGAGAAGTCGACATACAAAAATAAGTCAAAAACATGAAATAAATTTTTTACGTAAATTCTTAGAGTTTTGGAAAGATTAATTTTGAAAATTTGTTAGATATAATGTTCAATTGAAAGCGGTTTATATTGGTTTTTTATTAAATAAGAACAATAGAAAGCAAATTTTACTAACGTTTTTATAAGCAAAGATCTAAATAGAATTAAATTTGTCCACATATAAGATCAAAATTACTTAATAAATTTTCATCCACAAATTGAATCGTTAAAAAGATTTATTATAAAACTATTACTGTTTATGATTTAGATATTATTGTATGTAAAATTGTTTTCTTTTCGATTACACTACTCATTACAGAAGATATCCTACATGCAAAATTATAATATTAATTATTAAAAACTACATTTGCCATTTTATTGAAAATTAAATTATTACATAAAACATAGTTTTTTTATATCAATCATAAAATTTTTATCTTTTTCCCTTTATATTTATTGATCTGCCCCGTTTAATTAATACTTCAGCACTTGTCATGTTTTATAGTGTTAAAATATCATAGCTAGAATATCGTGTTCCGTAAAGGAATTAACATACGTATATCAAATCAATATGAGAGCGAGAGTGAATGTGAATGAGAGAGTGAGAGAGTTTGGGACGAAGGAGCAGGAAAGAAAATTATTTTCAATCAAAAGAACGCTCGTAATATTTCATCCGTGCTTGGGGAAATTGAAAAACTGTTCCGCCACCCTTTGCCACGCTCCCTCCGTGCACCCTACGAATAAATCCGCTCCGTCGTCTGCCGATGAGATGACGACGGGCTATAGTGGGGTGGGGACGAATAAAATTTGTGCGGGGGTGCGCCCTGTCGTCCCAGGCCGATAAAACCTCGTTGGAGCGTCCGCCCGCCAATCCCGTGCGCGTCTGATAGTCACGTCCAACACGCGTCTCGGCTCGCCATTGGCCGCAAACCCGCCCAGGGGTTGGTATCGATCATCCCTCACGCAAACCCGACGCTTTTCATATATAAAGCGGCCTCCCCAGGGACATCGTCAATAGTTGAAATCCGCGTATTCTCCGTACGGACACTTCCGTTCGAGCGATCAATCAATCGATTAATTGTAACCAAATCAACGGAGAAAGAGAAAGAGAGAGAGAGAGATCAAGAAATTGACGCGAAATCTGTCGCGAATCAGCGTGTTATGAAAGAATTTCGAATTTTCTATAAAAATAGAAATTAAAAAAATATACAAGGGAGAAGTCGGGCCACACGTTTAGTGGTTGTTAGTTGATTCGTGAGATACAATTTGCGGGGGATATCCACGACGAATGAAATTGTGAAAACGTGCATTATGGCAAATCATCATCCTTCATACGACTTTGAGGACAGAAGCCAGAGGATGCGCCATCGGGTCGGCACCGCGTCAAGACCTGCAGATTCCACTGTAGCTTGTACCAGGTACTAGCTCACTTTCTCTTTCGGTTAGTCAATTACATTAATAATTTAAGAAATTCTTATTCGATATATGTATAACTATAAATAATTTATTTTCATATTATTAATTATAGTAAAAAATAATATTTATTACGATATTCTAATATTTCTAACTGGAATGTTTTATAAGGTTTTTTATAACGTTTGGTAATTCTAAATCGATAATTGACAGGATTGTTCATGTGTGCAAATAGCTAAAGATTTATATTATAGCGAAAGAAGAATATTATAAAATCATTCTTAATAATTTTAATAATAAAGAATTAACTGTGTATATTTCTTTTTAGAAAAAGTAAATTTTTTAAATATAGAAAACATGTTGAAAATATTTTATGTTACACAAAGTGATTCCTTTCGCTTATATACAAAAATAAATAAAATAAACAATATTTAAGTAAGTTCTAAACTAAAATAAATGTGTAATTATTCTGTTCTTACTCATGGAAATGGCAAAGATAGTATGTATAATTTCACAATTTATACTAAATAAAAGTAAAAGTCGTTTTTTAGTGAGTCACAGTAAAATCATATTTCATTAATGTAAGATTAATCTAAACAATTTACTAAAAATATATTTGAAAAATGCGAATTATCAATTTAGCTGTAATAAAATTTACATATTGATACACAGCCAATTATATATGTATCAGAGAATGTGAATAATGAAAACGTCATTTTCAATTATTACACTTAATTCTACGAAAATTTTAACAATTTTACAAACCCAAATATCAAATGACACAAACCTTTGAGCACAAACAAATATGACATTATTATAATTTTGCAGTACTCAATATTACGTGGGGCACAATAACGATATCACTGAAGAAGATTTGGCAGAATTACCTTCATGTGTTTATGCGAGCAGATCCACGCAACATGTTACGCACACATCGCCACATACACATTCTCCTTTGCACTATCATATGCCAGTTTCAACGCCAGGTAATGAATAATTGCTAAATAATTATAATAATGCAGTTATTTGATTAACATTTTATCATATAAACTTTTTGTTCAGATCATGACACAGAAATGAACGGCGTAGAAGAGGGTTATTATCCAAATGGTAGTCCTTATAGAATTCAAAGACACGCAGCTAATATTCGTGAAAGAAAGCGTATGCTAAGGTAAGAAATTTTCGAAAGTAATTAGCAGTAAAAGGGTTAATCTATTGAATTTAATGAATAGTCTATGTGCAAAGATTTAACTTTTGAGATAAATCGGCAAAATTATAATATATATATATGTGTAAACGTATTGTAGATTTCGAAAGGTAATTGTATCAAAAATAGCGTAAAATAATTCTAAAAATTTTGAAATCAATAATAAAATAAAATTTACCGCATTTACAGACTGTCATTTAATAAAGAAATCAGTTGTTCACATTAACCATTAATAATTATTAATCTAGCTTATTAATATCAAATTGATGTAATGTGGTGTTCCAGGATACATAGTAGATGCATAAAATATTTCTCTCTTTTATATTTTCCTCACGAGATACGTACGAGCGGATTGTCAGTGTGATTGCAATTTTTAGCAGCATCAACTCGGCTTTCGACGAGCTCCGGGTCCATGTGCCGACCTTTCCTTACGAAAAGAGACTGTCGAAGATCGATACCTTGCGCCTGGCCATAGCATACATTGCGCTCTTGCGCGAGGTCCTAGCAGCGAGGCTTGACCCTTTGACGTACGTTGAGAGGTGCCTTAGGGGTGAGATAAACGGCGAACGCGCCGAATGGAACACGAGCGGTATGTCTACTTTCATAATTATCTCAATATTTGAAAAATAATAACATGACAAACTAAAAATTATAAATAACATCTCGGTATGTATCTTGTACATATTTCAGAAATTCTATCAGTTACATAACGATGCAAAAAAATTGTAAAAAATTTTCCAATTAATTAAAAAATATAGATTTTTTATTTTGCATTAAATTTGCATTTTGCATAAAAATTTAATATTGGACAATAATATTAGGAACGATTGGAAAATTCTAATTTAATTAAAGGTTTCTAATAAAGAATTAGAGAAGTCTGATTTAATATTAAATTCTCAACAAGCTGAATATTGTGTCTCTCTGCAGAGTACCTTACTTGGAAACTAAATACAAATCTCTTTCGAGTTGAAAAGAAAAATAACATTGCATTTTTTAATTGATAATTTAACAGTTTTCTTGAAAATTTAGTATGGGGTGAATTACTACACATTTATAAAATCAATCTTATGAATTTCGCTTAAGTTACGAGCCATATACAATTACGACTTTTCGAGGTATTCATTATTACAACCATTATTGCAGATCTGACGGCACGCTTATCCTGGATAAATTGGGAAAATTTGGGAGTGAACCCAAATCGTCGATCGGTGCTTACCACTCTCGCGCTGACAACCGACAATATGAATTGAACAAGACAATTTGGCGACTCTTCTTTTCTTTGTAAATACCTTCATGCGATAGGGAAAAGGAGAGAAGAAAGGGAAATACTAAAAAGCTTTTTCGTGATCTCTCGGTTTTAGTTCATGTGCAATACGAACGACGAATATTGTATTCAGTATCTACGTGTACATGTAAAAGAACTAGTTAGTATAATTTAGTATTTACTTTGAAATAAAATCGATGCTACTCGACACTCTTGGCAATATGTATTCTCGACGACTTAGACAAATTATATGTTATTTAAAAATAATAATGTAAAGCATGTAGCACTTTTGACCTCTAAAGTGATCAAGTGTTACACCTTTAATAATTCAAACGTTCTCCAACGTTTGCTAGAGCCTTCGACTGTCAATTCTCGTCGTCCAACGGATTCGTATGTGGATGCAACCGACCAACGTGAGACATTTGAAAAGCGACACTGTCGTGACAGCCGCTTAGTGCTTTGTTTTACGATAATATTTCTCATTCCGCTTGCGCCTCCGAAACTGCTACTCTTTACTATCTCCCACCGATATCGATTGCCTCATTTAATCCGGAGATATTGTTATATAATTTTATCCAACGTCCAATAAAGATTTTAGGAATTTCTCAAGAATTCTCACCAATTTGCCTTCAAAGTACGAACTCCATATTTTTCTCATGACAAAAGAAGAAAAACGTTTTCGGTAAAAGACGTCGATAGATTTAACGCATATCTGTGATAAATTGGCTGAATCTACGAAGAGGAGTAAATAAGATCACAAGGTATGTGTTTCCCTAAGCTGCATTTTTAAATTATTTTACATTTCGATTTTACTTTTTTATTGTGTGTTCACGAAAATATAAATATAAATACAGCGTAGTAAAAGGTAGTTAATATAAATTAAATAAGTTTATAAATCTTATAAAAGATTTGCTGATTGTTTCACATTATAGAATAACACATTATAGAAAAAAATTTGCTTAATATTACAACATTTAACATAATCAAATAGAAAAGTAGAAAGTTCGTGTCATAAATATTTATTCTTTAAGATTCAAGAATACGATACTGTAGGTAGTATTCATGTATTAGAACAGCTTGTAAAAGAAAACACACACACACACACATATACACACTCAACATAGGCACTTGATGGAGTTTGTCATTTCACAAAAGTGTTAGTGTTTGAACAAATCGATAAATTGTGCAAAATAGAAAATGCATTTATGTTAGATTTAAAAAATATTTTCATGAAATATTTGCATTAACAATTATAGTTTTATATGGATTTTCAATTTTCTATGCAAAGATTCTTTCAATGTTTCCAGTGCTTTCGATGCAAAATGAGATTTGCAATCGTACTGTTTTTGTACAGGTCTTACATAATTCGCTGGATTCCTTCTCACATTATTGCTAGATATTTTAGTGAAAAGAGATTTTGTAAAACATTTAGAACATATAAACCTCCAGATGGTACAGAGAATTCATAAAGAATTCTTTTGGGATTCTTGTTTATGAAACATGAATTCTTTTCCCATCATATTTTTATTCTAAAAATTTTTAAAGAAATTCACTTTTATGTCACTTTTTGAGTTCTTTTTTGGATACCAAAGAAATTCTTTTTACACATTATAAGAATTCGTAATAAAAGGAATATTTTTTTTGTTTGTTTTAAAAAAGTTAATTATGCTAATTCATAAAAAATTTTTTAAAATGATTTTTTTTTTTTGAGTTTATAACGATCGCTTGTGCTATTTAGGTACGTATAAGGCTAAACTGAATGTACGCTATGTAAGCTATAAAGTGATTTAGATTTTAATGGAGGACAAAGAACTCGTACGCATTATTTGAGCAGTACTCTTTTGAAATCCAAGAAATTAAGATACTACCGACGAAGATGGATTCGTCGATCGGTGAAGATGAAAATGAAGATCTCACCAAGAGCTACGTTTCCTGTCTTGATTTGATTGCGAGTTCGGCAGTAGCGGATCAGAACAAAATATATGACGAAAATGCAGAAATAATCTTGCTGGAACAAAGCGAGAACCAAGCGAGTAATCGCAGTAGGACTAACAATGTAAGTCGCCGTGTAATCGAGTTAAGCGATAATGATTCCAAGATGGTTCTGCGGCGGCAATTCGGAGAGATGGCAGAATTCGAGAATTCCAATTCGCAAAACATAGTGAATTATGAAAATATGGAAATTTTGCAAAAACTACCGCCAGATACGATCGTAATACGACAAAAAATTAAGTCTGATATGGAGGACAGCGATTTCAGGGAATTGACGGAAACTAATAGTAATAGCAGCAGTTCGACTTCTGGCTGTAGAGATGTTAAAATAAAAGGAATTTCACGAGCTCTCAGAAACAAAACGTGAGTAATTTAATAATGTTTACGTAATAAACTTGTGCTAAAAATTTGTTATATCTACCAAATAAAACTGAATCAATTAATTAATTATTATTAATTAATTATATAATATAATGTGTATATTATATAATTAATTAACTGACTTATATCTGCATAAATTATATATTATTATATATATAATATGTAAATTATAGATAATTTATATAAATTTATATAAATTTATATATATATATATATGAAATAAAGAATATGAATAATTTTTTATTTTAATAAGATATTAATTTTCTTTTTATTTTTTTTACTAGTGTAAAGAAAATATGAGAATATTAATTAATATGTAGTAATATGTAAGAAACTTAACGTACAAATTTCAATTTTCATGTAATTGTAGAAAATTTAGATATCGGAAACATTAAATTGAAAAAAAGTATTAGTTATGCGATACATCTCAGTACAATCTTTCTTTAAAAGATCTTTGTTTTATTTTTTAGTCTCAAAACAATGGAGGTGAGACGAAATCCTATGCGAGTGTCCAAAAGAAATATCGATAAGAATTTTTCTCGACCTAAGCGACTGTTGGCCAACAGTAAGAAAGAGTTTTATTCGGATTATGAATTTGGAAAACGCATAAAATCGTCCACGATGCCGTACATGAACACCAGATCTGTTACTCGAAAAATGTATACCGTAGGTGCTACTTACCAAGCACCTACTAAAAAAGATGAAACGGAGTGGAAGGAATGGCCCGTGCATGGAATGCATGAAAGACCTGTCTACCATCCTCAAGTAAAATTATCTTGATTATACGAATAAAATATTTCGATTTTTAGATATTGATTAGAAATTTACTTTAGCAGAATTTTTCATTTTTAAAAGATATACATTTTTTTGTAAATCAAAAATTTAATTTTTTTTTAAATCAAAGGAAATAACAAAATTTCTTAATAATTTTTACTTTAAAAGAGAAAGAAGTTAACTCCAATTTCATGAAAAAAATTTGAATGACCTCAGGGATATCCTTCATCTGATTCATATTATGTTCCCAGGCTGGTTTAGCAGTGGAGTACTTAGGAAGATACTTCACTAGCCTCGATGGATTATCTTATTGCGAGATCATCAATGAGCCTGATATCGAAGTGGTCTCCGTTGATCCGCACTGCGACGGACGAATTTCTTCGGCCGAAAAGAAGCTGAAGAGAAAGACGAGAATGAAAAGTAAACGTTCATCGAATACCAAAGATGCGTGGAACACCTATCTCTTCATGAATAACAAGTCCTTTAAGACATGTATGCACGGAAGTCTCCATTGCGTGTTCGGTTATTGTTCGCAAGTTATGACGCCAGTTTACAAACAAGCTGTGGAAGAAAAGATGACAAAGTTGACGATTTCTTCAGGCAAGGTGAGCTCTTTAGAATTAGCGAAGGAGCCAACAGACGTCAAAAGTAACGTCACAATTTCTTCAGAGAATGTCACTAACCTTGCAGAAGAGACAAAATTATTAGAAGCCTATGCTATCGCCATGGCGCAAAGTATTCAAAATAAAAGCACCGCTAATAGCACAAATGATCAGAAAGTCACCTCGACTTTCCCATCGTCTTCAGCAATGTATTTATCAGAAGCGCAGAAATCAGCCGCGGAACTCAACAGCTCGAAGGCTACCTCGCAGAATGGAGGAACAATCAAAATGAATTTGAAACAGATTATTCGAGGCGCTCCAAACAGCTCTTTAATCTTGTTAAGGAGTTCGGCTGCGAGGTCTACGAGCGGCGATGCTTGTGCAGCAAGCGTGAAGAATACATATAGCTCGGCCAAGTTGGAAGATACGTCCAGCGACGAGACGGGGATCTACAAAAAGTTGATATTTACGAAAGAGCCGGTCCCGAAATGCGAAGAATCGAATCCAATGAATAACAATGTGAACACCTTGAAGAGGTATGCCACGAATACACAAGGATATGCGACGAAAAAGGCTTTCCTCGAGTTGGATAACAAAAAGATTGTCCAGGTCATGAAAGAGGCACACGAAAGCAAACATTTTGATCACCAAAATTTTGATCGCAAAATGAAAATTAATAGGGAGTCAGATAGCAGAATACCCATGGCGAGTTCTAGCAAGAACCTCGCATGGTGCACCAATGAAACCTCGGAGATTGCTCGAATCTTATCGGAGTACAACAAAGGCACGTCGAGAAAGTCCACGAACCAAATTTATAGCTCAAGAGATACGAAGACGAACTTGACGAGTCCGAACGTCAAAGATTTGCCGAAAGGCCTCTGGCAGAAGAATACAACGGCTAAAGCAACTCAACAATTCGTGTCCAATTCAAATATGAGTTTTGATTTCCCACAAGGAAAATGGAAGAGGCTTCATCTGATGTTGGAGAAGACCAAGGACGGTCAGACTGCCGGCGACAATCAAAACGTTTGGAAGAACTCTTCGACATTAGAAAATTATAAAGTCTCTTCAAGGGATCAACAAGTGAGCTTAGGCACGCTGAATTATATAAGAAAGAATTCTACTGACTCTTGCAAGGATCTGAACGAACATGAAATTATCATGGTTGATGTAAAACCGAAGGAGAAGAAATCAGAATATTCTAAAAATGAAACGGAGACCTCGAAGATGGGATCGTTGCAAGAGCTTTTGGAGAACACTGCGATCTTATATTGCGCCGCCAATGGGGTTCATCAAGAAGATCTGTCAAATTATATCGATGCTCTTGACAGCAAGCAAAGCATTCAATGGCTAGAGACTTGCAAGAATTCTGTCGTGTAAAAATTGAAAATGAAACAGTATTTTGTTTATTATATACGATATCATTAAGTTCAAAATTATGCTTACTCATTAAGAAAGTTTTATCAATGAGGTGGAGAGGTTTAATGGTTTATTATATTTAATAAATTCCTTTGGTTTATTTTACTCAAAGAAATTATCTATACAGATATATAGATGTTATATAAAAGATACACAGATATTATAGAATTTAATATACATATAATTATATGAATACTAAATTTAGAACTTAGAAATTTAGATTTTAATCGCAATGAATTAATAAGCTGCTATGCTGTTAAAATATTTGCTTAATAAAATCATGAGATTTCTTGTTTTCGTCAATTCTTTGAATTTCTTATGTATTTAATATTAGAAATAATTTTTAAAGTTATGTAAACTATATGCACTGAAACATAAGCCATAGATTCAGAGTTGACATAATTTTGTATCTTTAAGTTTCTCGTAGATTAAACATGAGATTAAATAAACAATTATGTGTAATATTAAATGAAAGTATATATCTCTAAATTTTTAAAATCAATTTTATAATCAACAGTTATAATGTATCTCAAATGTTACGTGAACATTCGCTCGAAAATGCTTTATTAAAAAGTTAGAAAAAAAATTTAAGTATCCTACATGCGTGTTTGTGCGCAGATGTGTAGTGCGTATGTGTATGTTATAAACTTTTTCAATTATAATTATAATTGACAAAGTATTAGTGACATTTAGAAAACATAAAATGTGTAACTAACAATTGTACTTTTTTTTGTCTTATTAAAACATCCAGATAATATACACATATATATTTTTTTAATCGGTAAAAATTCTAACACGTTTTTTACCAAGTTATTATCAATTTACATTACTAAACATCTATGTCTAGTCTATACTACTTGGAAATTATTAACACATGTGCACGTGTGCATATGTGTATTAATAATGTATTATATACATACATGGAAGTTCGTTTGACTTTATAAATATATTTATAAATATATTTATAGTTATTCTCTATGTTGAAACTGTTTCGTTTTTGTGATTAATGTCACGCCACCATTAATACCAGCATGTATAAAAAGGATGTAAGTGACTAAAATTGCAGAATAAATAAGTAACAATACCATGATGTCCAAATTCCGTTGTCAATCTCTGTCTTGTCTGCGCTTCCGATGCGTATATTTACGTGCACTGTAAATAATTATAAAAGCATATAAGTTATATTTTTGTGAAACTAGTACCATCTCCAAAAAATCAAAATAAAATAAAAATTGAAATAACACTTGTGTTAGAATTAAATGCTTTTAAATGCGTACTGATTTTCTGCTTCATTCTCCATTTTTGTATTTAATATTCATCAAATATAAAATATACAAAAACTTGAATTTAAAAACATATTTTTAAAATAATTAAAATATATATATATTTTTTAAATATTTTATAAGATATTTGTGACAAAAATATTAAAAATAGTTAATCTTGAAAGAATAAAGGAACTAACATTTTTGGAGTTTTTTCTGAATATCTACATTAAAAATTTTGACGCACAACATATTATAATTTTCTATTGTATTTATAATAAATTTTATGTTAATTCTTCAATAGTTTACCTCTTTCTATCGGATTCAGATTCGCTGCCTTCGCTGATAATTTTATCTTCAGTCAGCTCCTCGCTGGAAGATTCATTTTCACTATCAAACTTTCGATTGGAGCTCTTATCGGAGTCATCGTCATTCTTAATCCTTGTCGACTTTCTCTCGTTTTTCTCAAGAGATTTTCTGTCCCCTCTTCTCTTATGTCTCTCGTCAGATGTGCCACGTCTAGTTTCTTCTCTACGCGATGATTTTTTCTTTCCTTCACGCTTGTGCAACTTGTCGTGTTTGCTAGAATTACGAGAGCTTGATGTCGAGTATCCAGTGTCTTGACGATTTTTTCTAGAATAATTAATTCAATAAATATAAAATACTACAAAAACATCTGTATAATATTTTTGTAGATAAAATTAGTGCTATATAGGTTTCAAATGTTATATTTTATCAAACAAAATTTATAATAGCTAATTTTTTAAGAAAATTTTCTTATAAATTAATAAATAAAACATCCAGATTTAAACAAAAATTTTTTGTTTTAAACAAAAAAAATGATTTAAAATATTTAAATTTACCTCTCAGGGTTATTTTATAAAAGATTAATAGCTTTAATTTTTCTATATAATGATAAAACATAAGAAAAATGTAATTTAGTGCGTCTAAAGAAAGAAATTTAATTTTCTTTAATTCTGATACATTAATTATTATTAAAAATTAATTCCATTTAATTAAAAAAATTAATTTCACATTTAAACAACTAAAATATAAATAATAAAAAAACAATAGATTTTGAAAAGATGTCTGTGGAAAATAATTTTTAATTTTAGAAGGAAAAGCATTCTAAGCATTCGCTCTTGCAAAATAATTTTTTTTTGTAACTTAATTATTTTTTTACATGAAAGCTTAAAAATAGTTAAATTATACCAACCGTTTGGAACGAGCGACATTTTTTGGCGATGAATCGAACTTATCGACATTTTCTCTCGAGTCTTCAGTCTCACTGTAATTTGCTTCTACGTCCTTATCATGTCGATTCTTATATCTATTAGTATCTCGTGAATTTCTCATTCTTACATCCTTGTACATGTCACCTCGGGAAATAATGCTGATATTCGACACATCCATCTTGCTATATTTCTTATTCCGTTTGCTCTTGCTCTCGGTTTGTACCACGTAAAGTCGGTACAATTGTAGCAGTATCACTAATGTGTTCTTGCACGTAAAAAATATATTCATATAACTAACTATCTGATAATGAATTATTAAAATCAAACGAAATGCTAGAAACGGTCCATCCTGCAAAAAACATCAATATACATTTAATAATATTATATACACATTTATTAAATCAAATTAATTCTAAAACTTCTGAAAAAGAGAGACTTTCTAGATTCGTGATCTACCCTGAATTACCATGATTACATTTGTTGTAACTTTATCGAAAATACTTTAACCATTTAAAAAAAAAATTTAACAACTGATTATTATAAAATGTGAATAAAAAAATTATTTTAGAAAAATGACAGATGTTACAAAATAATGTTTTACAGTTTTGAACAGTCTCTAGGTTACTTTTATTTGTTACTGAGGATGCTTCACGAACCAGACATCATGAATAGTTAAAAGATATAAAAAAGTACAAATATTTCTTATGTCTTGAGATGTATTTTATATTATTCGTGAACATACTTGAAGAATCATGTTCAGAGCGATTCCCCATACATCGATGCTGCAGCAACTGGTTTCCGTCCGTACTTTCTTCCGGGCAACGCCGGACGATAATCGGGACTTCCTCGATTTGGTAGCGGTTAGCACAACTGTGAATTGCATCAGGGACCATGCCCAAATGCCTAAAGTCAAATATACAAGTACGGGCTCCCTTGCTATTCTGTCTTCCTTGAAGGAATCGAAGAACTCGATGATGTCAGCTGCGGTACCAATGTAGACTAATAACAGCTGGCTTAATTGATCTCGAGTCAAATCACCTTTCGGTAACATCCACCGGCCGATTATCAGAACTAGCATTAAGAACTGTTCGATCAGGGTGACCCATGTTTCCGCAGAAATTTGTATATCCGGTAATCGAATATCAACCTGGACAAAATTAATAAATTTTTGAATGTGTTAGAAAATGTTTAGACTGTTTTAAGATTTTAATTTAATAAAATCATTTTATGACATAAAATGTATAATGCCTAGCAAAATATTCATCTTTTTATTATATTATCCTATTTTTATACAGAATAATGAGGAAAATTAATTTATATTAAAAAATATGATTCTATTTAGAAAAAAATATAGTTGCATCTTATAAATGTATCAGTGCATCGTTTGAAAAAAATACAATGGAAAAATGGAATAATAGATTATACTAAACAGCAAAAGATTTTGCTGTAACATTTTTTTCTATATGTGTGTGTTACATATATATGTAATAAAAATAATATATTTTAAAATAATATAATTTTTATCAAGTTTTATCAAGTAAAAAGAATATAACTTTAAAATGACACGCACACCTAAAGCTTCTTCCAGATGCTTTAAATCACCTGCTGCCAGATTGGATAAATCGAAATTCTCGGATATATTAATGTTTGACCCGCGAGGTTTCAATCTTCTGTCTACTTTATCCAGTTCTAATAACCAGATTGCAGGGACCACGCTACTAAGATATAAAAATACAGACGGACAAAACCTAAAAATATAATAATTATATAGTAAATAATAAATTCTTACACATTATATTTGTTTCAGGCTGCGTTAACAATAAAAAATAAAAATATTTGTACATAAATACATATATCATATCTTAAACTATCGCGACGATATTCCTTTTATCTCATTTAAAAAATTTTTATATTATATTATATTTTATTTTTTATTTTTTATCATTTATTTTTTTTATTATTATTTATTGTCCATATTCTCCTCACTATTATATAATGTTATTTTTTAATATCAGAGTTTTCGAAGGCAAATGTACTGCGATGGTATTCGGCGCTACCTCTAATTCGATTGATCGATGAGTCAGGTAAACGGAATTGGGTCACGGGTTCCTTTTTTCACAAATGTCAATAATTTTTGATACGACTGCTCGCGTTCCGAACAAAGTGGATTCTAACTCCTCAGCTCGTGTTACTAATGCTTCAATTTCCGTCTGTCAAATTGAGAGACGGTCTCACAACATGCACGCCCTTTCCGAGGGATCCTTTTACCCTAATCTCTACAATGATAATATTGTATCTAACGTAATGTTATCGCTATGTACAGTATAATAATTTTACATACAATTAATGACTATTTATTAGAGATAAAATGATAAGTAATAACGATAAAGGAGGAACTAATAATATATGTAATCTTTATATTTTACTTTTGCAGTCGCCTACATATGTGTACTCTCAATCATCTATTAATTTATCTATAAAATAATAAAACAATTATAAAATAACTAATATTAAATTATATATTTTTTACAATTTATATTTTACAATTTTTTATTTTTTGTGTAAATAATTTTTATGTAAATAATTTTTTATGTAAATAATTCAATACAGTTATATTAAAATGTTAAAATGTATTATTTTTATTTAAGCTTCTTGTTCCTTTTGTAATTCATGGAATAATTATGTTATGAATATTTATAAATACTTTAGCTATCCACAATCAATTAATAATTTTAATAGTAAATAAAGAATAATAATAATAATAATAAATAAGAATTGAATGTAAAATTGAATATAAAAATATAAAAGATATAGAGATTTTGTATAATATTTTGTGTTGTAATGTGAATAAACCATATATTAATTTTAGTACAGTATATAGTTATATTACTGCTGAAATAATTCATAATGGTAAAATATAAACAACTATAATAGTTTTAAAACTTTATTAAAATTTTATTGTAAAATTTGTTTAAAATCATAATTTAAAGAATTTAAAGAATTGTATTATTTATATTTATTTATTTTTCCCTATACTTACATTTATAAATGACACATAATTAGTTAAAAATTGAAATATATTTTGATTTATCTTCATTTTTTGGAAAGTCATAGAAATTCGAATTCTTTCTTATTTTCATCACTTTTACATAAAAATTTCTTAAAGCGTAATATTTGCAACAGTTAACATACCATTTCCATTCCTGGTTTTCCTTTATAGTGAGCGTGAAAATACCCTCGAAAAATAGCAACAAAATAGGACAGCTCAGATACCAGAAATACGGATTTTTCTTGAACGTTGTCACCTGCCAGATAGCGATGAAACCGTGCGATGCAAATACTAAGCGTGTTATTATTGCCTTAATAGTTGCTAAAAACTTTGCCATAGTCAGTAATTACAGTTCTTATGATTCGCGCGTATTTTTCGATAAATAGATTAAAAGAAACTGTGATCTTTTAGTCTTACGTTAAATATACATATAAATTTACACAATATATACACATTTACAGTACTGTCTGAAATTTGTTTCACGTATTTTTATACTTAAAAAGATATAATGTTTGTTACTATAAATATAACTTTAAATATACGAAGAAGTAATCGCGGAGAAGGCACAACGTTCGAAGCACAGTTCACCAAAGAACAGTACAAACTATCTACCTTTCTCGTGATGTGCACATGCGCTCATTGGATCATTCGCATTAAAAGACATGACTTTCCCCGTTGAGCTCTTTTTTCTATGTGATTTCAGATCATATTAAAAAAATTACATAAAATTTTCTAACTATTGTTTTGTTTCATAATAATTTTTGACGATACTAGGCAATGAAATTGTTAAATATTTAACACAATTTAAATATTAATTAACATGTAATTATTTGATTATAGATATTAAAATCATATAAAATATAAAATTAACCAATATTAAAATGTATTTTGCAATGTTATCCTCGATGTTACTATAATATTTTAAAAGCTAATAAACTGATTAACTTTAAATTTCACACATGTTTTATTTACACATAGAATATATATTTTTTATTTACAGAATACATAGAATATATTTACATAGAATATATATTTACATATAGAATATATGTGTAACATCGAGGATAACATTGCAGAATACATCATGTCTTTTTACTTAACCCTATCAAAATTATAAAAAATTATAAAAGCATTTGTATTTTTATTTTTTATAATTTTCACTTTCGAGTGTGAGGTAAAAAAGTTTGGTAAAAAGTTAAATTTCTTCTAACATTTCTTTTTGCTTAACTTTTTATAAATGATTAAGATACGGACTATAGAGACAAGTCTATAACTGAAAATTTTTATTTACCATAATATTATTACTGTAGCTAAAATGTATCTTGAATAGAAAATAGTTTTTTAAATATAGAAATAAGATATAAAAATGTATTATTAAAACTAGTACAGAAATAAAATTAGTTAATTTATGTTGACTTCTAAGATGGAAGATACTTTTAAGAAAATAAAATACTTGTTTTAAAACATTTATATATTTAGAATTAAATACATATGCAATAACATTATTTATTGCAACTTTCAATTTCATAACATTAAATGTCTTTATAATTAATATCAAAAGCAGATATGTTAACCATTTTATAATTTATTTTTTTTTGTATTTTAATTTATAATAGTTTCCATTGTTTACATTGTCTACATAAACAAAATTTGCGCGAACATCATAGACGATACATAAAATATCCTTGTAGGCGTAATCTTGAAATCACAACCCTGATTCCCTATATATTCCCTATATATCTGTCATACGAGTATTTATTAACAAGATTTAAATCTTCATAAAATATGGTTCAGACTTTCCTTTGAATCTCAACTCAAAAAGAAAGGCCTTCGAATTTTCACCAAATAAATTTAAAAAAATCTCCACTGAAGAGTATTTTCGTTAAATAAAGTCTTCAATTTTTATTATTGTCTTGTCAAGACTTCATACATGGCATAGAACAGATGTATAAGCAAAGGAAATGAAAGATATGTCGGCAAATATTTAGTATATTTGTAGTAATCCATTTTCATTAAAATAACAGACTATATAGATCGATAAATTATACATCTTTTTTTTCTTCTGTAAATTTATATATAGGAATTGAATGTGTGTGTATAAATTGTGTGTATGTGTATGTATATATATATATATATATATATATATATATATATATATTTTATATTTTTTTTTTTTTCTATGTATATGCGAATATTCACAATCTATTTAAAAATAAATCATAAGTATACAGTCGGTAAAAAGAATATTTAACAACACAGACAAAACTGAATTCTTAATGATGAATAAATTCTGCGAATGTCAAGGTCGCATCGTTCTTCTTGTGATATTACATATATTGACAGACAGAGGATAAAAGGAAGGGCAGAGGAAAGAGAGAAGAGGAGAGGGAAGGAAGAAGAGAGAGAGCGCGCAAAGGAATAACGAAGCCTCTTCTTTGCTTTCCCAAACGTACGCGAAACCGAGATTGTGCCTAAGAAAAGTTACTTTGGCTTCGAATTATGATGAGTAGATGCTGGAGGAATTGTTGGCGTACTTGCGGGAATGGAGGTTTCACTTACAATAGCGTTGGTGGAAGCGTTCGTTTCGCTTTTGTAACGAATGTTGGTATATTCTCTGCCTAACTGAAGTGATTTCTGTAAGAAACATATCAATTAATATGATAGAAAATCAATTATTTGTAATTCATTATGTGATATTGAACTTTAATACCTGTTCCGCTTGCATCCGTTGAGATACAGTCTCGATATAGTGTAGAACAGCGAGATACACAAATTTGTATTGCGCTTCCGTCTGAACCATTCCTGATCTTCGCGCACGTACTCGCTGTACCGTGCGTTGAATGTCAATTTCACAGTCCAGTCCTAAACATTAAAAAAAGCAATACGTTATTGATGTACAATGGGATAGAAGTAAATAAAAATATCATTTTATAAAAATAGTAAAGGATAAATTTTTATATAATATATAAATTTTATATAAATTTTTACAATTGGTGTTGTTATATGCCAAATATATTTAGTGATTTTAAGATGCAATCGTTTGTTTCAATCATATATTTATACTTGCCATGACGTTTAATTTGATCTAAAATCATGTCAATAACGATAAATGTGCCGGTCCTGCCAATTCCAGCACTACAGTGGACGAGAATTGGTCCTATACATGGTTCATCCTGATCTTTTGGAGCATCTTTAGATCTTTCCAAAGACGCCGCAATCGATTCTTGCCTAGCGTTTACATCGTGTAAAAAGTTCAGCACACAACCGGGATCCGATGGAACGCCATGATCAGGCCATGCCTGAATTAAATATAGAAATTTAGTTCTACTCTCACAATTTATTAGATGGGATATATCGATTGTATTTAACTAATGCATTAATAAAATATACTTATAAAATTCTTTAAAAACATAATTAAATAAAGAATAAAATATTATTTTTTAATTAATAACTTATCAAAAGTTTAATCAATTTTTTAAAAATATATGTGTATATATTAATTACTTGAAAGTGGTAATGATAAATTCTCCTGGACTCGGAGAATTCCGATTTGGTTCCTTGCAAAAGAAACTCGCGCAGAGTATAATCAGCGGTCGAAGTTCGAGATACAGCACGTACTTTCCACTCGCCGAATTCGGAAGTTTCTCCTTCTTCTGGCCAATAACGCGCGCACTTATTCTAGAAAAGAAAAATAAAAAATTAGCTTTTTGTCAGTAAGAGCGTGCAGAGAGTTCACGTACCTTTCCTCTCTCTATTTCCTTAGTAGTCATAACAATCACACGAGTATTTTCCTGGTACACCATGTGCCAGAAATCTTGTATAGTATTCGGAAGGCAACCTTGTGTAGCTATGTAACATTTGCCAAATAACGGATCATCACCACCACTGTCAACAGTAGTGTTCGTTTCATCGCCTTCTTTGTTCTGCAAAATGATTTTGTATAATTGATATAAATAACACCATATAAAATATCTAAGAATTACTGAATATTCTTTCGGAACTTGTGGTTAATTTAAAATCAATTTTTGAATGAAAATAACAAGATAACTATACTTTTTAAGTAATTGATAATTGAAGATAAGCAAATTGAACTTTAAAAAGGAAAATAAATAATAATAAAAAAACATATTTGATTCAAATTTTAATTAATTTTTAATTTAATGTTTGTACTTTTGAATATTCCAAAGTTGAAAAGTTGCAATAAATCATGAATTTGCTCAACACTTTTATTAAGGAAACTTTTTAATGATTGATACTTTTCAATAATTGATACTTCAAATTTCTGAGACACTAAATGTATCGGACATATAAAAAAATATTACCCTTATGTAGTTAGCGTTAATGTAATCAGCCCCAGGAGTATCAGAATCCACATTTTTTAGTCGTACTCTAGTATGGTCAAATGGTAAAATATTTTTATAACGATTCTTGGCACGATTTTCTGGACGTAAACCTTCTTTTCTTGAAAACATATGTCGACATTCTTGCTGCTGCAACGACTCGAATTCTTCCCAAAAGCCAGCCTTTCCTTTACCACGACCCGCTCCATCCTCGCTACCTCCGCTAGTACCATTCCAACATAGCCAACCATTGGAACAACCGTTTTCTTTATGTAATTGTCTAACTCTACTTTCGATACTACTAGCATTAATACGTGTTGCATTGAACGGTTGCCTGTAAATAGTTGATAATATTTATTAAGTGGATATTTATTAGGCAGGGATCAAAGTATTATAAATCAAAATATTATAAATTTTAAGTGAATTTTAAAACAAACTCAAGCTCTTTTTCTTCGCTAGTGATTAATATACAAACATTATTAACATTATTAACATTATTTGTATATTAATAAACAAATTTCAATTGTTTTATCGACCCGTGGCCACAATTTTAAAATGTATGCTACTTTATATATAAATATTGTAGAAATATTTATATATAAAATATGTGTGGCTCGAGGCGTTTGAAAGTGTCGGAGGATACAAAGTAATATATTTTATAAGAGTAACAGCATATGATTCAAAATCCTTACCGAAGATGGACAACGCTTCCACTTGTTTCAACCATTGGGTTTCGTTTATAATGTTCTATTAAATCACTAAGGCTATCAAACTTGTGACCACCACCTACGTCGTATTTATTATCCTGCAATATTAATTAGTTCCATTTATTTGACTTGATTGTAATATAGTTAAATAATTATTTTAATTATCTATAAAATGCACATAACTGCACATAAAATATTATTATATGTAACTTAGCCTGACCTAACCTGAGATCGTATCATAACGTGTGTAACACGATCATCGGTGCGCACTGACAGCACAAAATCGCCGGGTTTACTTTGAGACTCGCGCACCAAAAAAGATCCATTTTTTCCACGTTCTAACATTAACCGTTCTGCGTCTTTTGCCGACAAATGACCGTGGAACCACCTTCAGTAATGCTTTACTATTACTATATGCTATATTATATATTACATATATTTAAAAGTAACATTAACAAAGAACAGCTGCATCAAGTGTCAAAAGGAAAAATATGCAAATATTATATAAAAATCTAAGAATCACGATCTGTACCTTTCGGTTGTAGGATCGGCACAGTTGAGAGGAATCTTTAGCTCGATAATTTCACCGTTCTTTTCTCGTAATTGCCCACCATTTTCCATGTAAAACTGCACCAATTCGGAAAGTGTGGCAAACTTTTCACCGCCATAAAGATCATAGAAGTCCCCTGCGTTTTTTATTTTAATATGAGTCACTTCGCCGTTCCGTCTAAAGATAAAACAGAAGTATCCAACGTTAGGTATTATTTTACATTCGTATAGTTCACGATTAATTCATATAACGAGGTAGTTTGCACGTAATTCCGTATTCACCTTACAGATAGTGTAAAATCACCAGGGTTCGATGAGCTTGGTCGTGCAAGGAACGAACTGTCGACTCCTCGTTCCATCAACAGTCGTTCCGCCTCTAAACCCGTAATATTCGGGTGGAACCACCTGCAAGCACAAATGTTACATCAATATCATTGTCAACAAATACCAATCAATACAATAACATAACATCAACGTTATAATTTCCATTCCTACAACATAAATGCAATATAACGTGTGTATTACATATCTATCACAGTTACATACACGCAATTAATAAGCTCAATCTTTCAAAAAAAAGACCAGATACACTTCTGTCAATAAATACGTTTCATCTCGTTAATATTTTCTTTCACATTAGAAAACATTAGTCTTTTTGGCAACGCGCAAAAGTCTTGCCTCGATTAGTAATAATGTAAGAGCGAAGATTAATCATGAGTGTTCGCACGAGCAGTCGACAGCGGCGTCAATCGTAGGACCAGTTGGAGAGAGCGTCATACCAAAAATGGTAACAAGCGCACAAACGCCGCACCCTGTGCAGCCAGGTGGTGACGATCACGATCCCTCAGTACATTCGCTCGCACGTACGCGGAGAACGCGGTTGACGTTCTTAATTCTACGCAATTAGGCATACGAGTGCGCGAACGAACGGACGGACGAAAAGTGACTGGCCGCAAGGACAGCACTCGAGACCATGGAATCACAATTGGATTGTCAATCTCGCGCGTCAGCGATGTGGCGACCGAAGGTCGGAGCGCGCCTGAACGCGCGCGTTTTCCGGCATCGCCGGAACGAGCTTTTGCGGCCGTTGTCGCGGCACAGAAATGCTCCGAGAGAGCTCGAATCGCGACGCGAAATTGCGCGCTTGCAGGCGGCGAAACGTGTCTCACCTGCGAGATACCATGCTGTTTGAACGGCTCATATCAGGTAACTTGGCGACTCGCTCGAGCGCACGCGGTTCGAATTCCGATTATGCGACACTGTGCCGATCGTACGTCAGACCGAGGACGATACCACCACCACCATCATCGTCATCTTTGACATGTCCAGCTTGCGCGAAAACAAAAAAGCTTCGATCGTCGGCTCGATGCGGGACAAAATGCCGCGCCATGGGGTTAGCGCTTTGGAGAAGGCGAAGCGAGTACCCGAGTCACTATGGGTCTGTTCTTTTCAGCTGCACTGCTGAACTAGTGCAATAAGTAGAGTGAAAAAATGGGTCTGTTCTTTTCAGCTGCACTGCTGAACTAGTGCAATAAGTTAGAGTGAAAAAATATATATATGTCTCATTCCAACTTATTGCACTAGTTCAGCAGTGCAGCTGAAAAGAACAGACCCTATGTCTCATTCTAACTTATTGCACTAGTTCAGCAGTGCAGCTGAAAAGAACAGACCCACTATGTAATGGCACGTTCATAGAACCTGATAGAGCCTCGTTCGACATCAAACACCGCGATGACATATATGAAGCCCACCGCAGACGATGCAATTTTTTCTGTTGGATTGCTTGTTGACTCGTCTGCTGGATTTCCGTGATAGGTCAGGCTATTTTTCTCGTAGATTTGCTCATTGTAAGAGCGAATCAGAATGCAGCAGATCAGCCAGTAGAATGACCAGCTAGTAATCCAGCAGAAAAAATTGCACGTCTGCGGCGGGCTTTAGTCCGGATCTACAATAAGGTTGCATTCCAAGGTTGCATTTCAAAATGTCTTATTTGAGAAAAATTTTACTCAATACTCTATAGCTCACATCACATATACTATAGAAATTGAGTAAAATTTTCCTCAAATAAAACGTTTTGGAATGCAACTTAAGTGTAGAAAGCTTTAGGCTGTAAAAAACTGACCAATCACAATCGATTATTCTCTCGTATTCGACTGTGATTGGTCAATTTCTTACAGCTTAAAGCTTACTACCCAATGACATCACTAATACTAAATAAAATATTAGTGACGTCAACTAGTCCTCTTTCATTTAAGTTTAAACATTTTATTTAATTCGTGGAAGTTAGCCGAAAACATTTCACTGAAAACATTTCTCATGTCTTAAATCATTCAATATTTTAGAAGGAAAACTACCTATTTTGACAGACCAAATTTCGGCTAATTTCCATGAATTAAATAAAATGTATTTTTTCATATGAAAACTTAGTTTAATTAAATATATTCCGGCTAAATAATGTCGGGTGAAAAAATAATTAATTAATTACAAATAAACGAGTGACTCACAAACCTTTTTAATTGCACTTCAAACCTCTTCATATGAAATACAAACGATTGCATATAGAAATTATTTAAAGGTTGCATTCCAAAACGTCTTATTTGAGGAAAATTTTACTCAATTTCTATAGTATATGTGACGTGAGTTATAGAGTATTGAGTAAAATTTTCCTCAAATAAGATCTTTTGGAATCCAATCTAAAGAAACGTTCAATTCCGATGTCAATTCAAGTGTGAGTGAATGGTGAAACGTCATCTTGCGTATGTACGCGTCTGCGAGTTGCGACTTATGTAAACGGACCTTAACGTAGATCCTACAATTAAACGTAGTACATATATATGCGCACATCGTATATACATATATATATTTATCAATGAGATTTCTATGCCACGTTGGCGGTTTAGAAGTGCACGGTAATTTGACCGTAATTTCCATAAGAGAGGCGTTGTTCGAACGATTTAAGTACCGATATTTCCGAATATCGAGAATGTGAAAACGTCGAGTGTGACGTAGTATTAAAGGTGCATTAAACCAAGTTTTTCTCGACACTTCATGGTGTGCGTTCACCACAGGGTGGGGCGAGAGCGGCGAGAGTGAGCGCAAGAACCGGACTCTGCTTCGTTGGCGTTTCTTTGCACGAGCCTCACGTCAATCGGCGATCCACAAGTGATGATCGCGCGTATCGTTAAGTGCTGACTGCTACAACGACAACGACCATTGTAATATACCATTGTTAGTGCTTCGTTTTTTTTTTAACAGGTGGTGTGAAGCGATGCTTGTGCCTAATAGTAAATTTTTGTGTTGTTAGGCAGTGATGTCGTCAGACATAAACCTGTTTGATTTGCTGGATGACTCGTTTCTCAAGGCGGACGTTAAGGATGAGCTGTTTGTGGATCATAATTATGGCGACGTCATTACAGTGAGTCCTGAGCTCCCTGGTTTTTCCATAATTCCACTCGCAAGCTTCTGTGTGCACTTATCATGCGCTACGGTTGACTGCCAGTGTATTTTAATCTTCGCATATCTAACACATGGAGAGGTTGAAGAGAGATACTTGTTTAACTTAGAAATTTATTGAATTAATATTACGTTAAAAGTATTTCATTATGGTATGGTGTATTTTAAATTATTAAATTAAATTGTTAAATTAAATTTTATTTAAATTACTCATTAGATGCAATTAATAAGCAATAGCAGATTGGAATTACAGTATTAGAATGATTAATATTATGCTGCAATATACAGTCTCACTATTATTTGACACAAAATTCTTGAAATCCATATTGGACTCTCGAGATGTTTAATTCTATAAAATGATTGTGGCTTTTATATGGAGCCACCAAATCAAAATTTACATAATAAGATCATACATAATAATCTAAGAACAAGTGACTCGTTTAATTTTATGACAGTTAGTTTACATAGGATATTCCATATGGTGGAATAGCAACTCACCTTCTGACCAAATATATATTTTGCAATAGTGTTTTGCTTGATTATATATGTCGTTGAAGCAAAAAGAGATGTTACAGACTGATATTTACTGTTGTTGATATTTACTGACTCTGGACTCTACAAGGTCAATAATCAGAATTATCAAGGGCAAATTGCATCACATCTCGTCTGGATTCAGCGCTGCTAAAAATCTTACTATTTTGATGAGAGCCAATATCTAGAAGAGAAAATTAATATCTCGTGATTTGTCGAGAAGTAATATCTCATAACGATGTTTCTCGTCACATTTCATTTCTTATCTAGTTCATGCAAGTTTCTTTTAATAACTGGAAAATTAGCTATGAGTATGAAAGACCTATTTAAGTGCACTTAAATACAGCAAAGCTAAAAGATAACACACATATACACACGTAAATGTAGAAGCACGTTGAAATTGAATGGAGATCAATTTTAATATAAATTTGTCAAATAAATTGATTATGTTTGAATAATTCTTTTCATGTTCTATGTCACAATGTAATGAGCACATGTCTGTTCGAGAAACAAATAATATTTGTATGTGATAGTTGAGTTTTAACATTAATTAGTTTATCAATAATATAGTCCACGATTATTGCAAATAATTTTAATGATCTCTGCATCCACTCTATTCATTAACAAAAGCTAAATTAGTACACGTGAAATATACTGTTCATATTAACATATGGTAACAAAAAAAGGCCATGTGCTCTTGTATATACAGATGTCAAGATTAGAATTTCTTATCTATTTTCTTACGGTTGTTCATTCGTATCGTTTTTATTTCCAGTACTACAGACAAGTTACATTTTAAATAATTTAATTTTTATCAGAATTTAAAGTAAATTTTTATTTATAATTTTATGTGTATATATATATATATATATATATATATTATATATCATAATTTTATATACCATATATATTTTAACGTATATTCTGTATATGTGTACGTGTTTGTTTTTCAAATATTTTTTTTATTACAGAGAGAGGGGGGTACAGAAATCATAAATAAAATTCTATCATTTTAGATCCCTTTAAAGTTTAAATGCTTTACACCATCTATCTAAAATCGTTCGGCTAATGTTAATATGAAGCATTCTTTTAAAAACTAGGTCGTAGAGTCTCTTTCTTCGAGAGATAATTGCGTGTACGGATGATATATCTCTTGTGATTTTTAATGCAGATTAATTTTTAATGCAGATTAATTTCACGGTTTAACTTAACTTTTTATCTTTTTCTATTTCTTAAAACTAGAAAAAGATAAATAAATTCGGTAGAAATGAACAGTTAGAGATAATTTTACCAATGGCACGTTTAACATATGGTGCGCTGATTACCCACGTGGTTTCGTGTTTAACCTCAGTCCCAATTCACTGAAAGTATCATGATTGTGTCTGATTATTCGATGAGCTAAAAGCTTTATAATATGTACATTCTTTTTATCTACCCAAATTATTATCTACACAAATTAAACAAATGAATGACATCACGGCACGTGGCAGATGCGTCACTCGCGTCTCATACCCGAAACGCATTACATAAATACATTTAACGACAATGAAATTATCTACATAATTGTTCCACACTATTTACACATACTGAAGTTCTTTTTATCGATTTTTTCTTCGCACGCGGTGACTTCCTAATAATATTCGTAAAAAAATTCATAACTTGTTCGCTCGAATCATTTTCGAGCATTTTTTTTTAAATGTCGCCATTAATGCATTTGTGTGGTTGATTAATCGGGAAAATCTTTTTCGGTTTTTTCTTTTCGAGTTTCATTCGAATCAGAAACCGAGAAGCCGGTCTTCAGCGCGGCGAACGACCTTTGAACGGGTACCGTTATGTTACGGAATCCTTCGTAACCGCAAGTCTTAACTCTTCACCTCGGCGCATATGCCAATGAATTTACATTACAATTCTTTTTTTTTCTATTATATTTGTATATTGACGTTTTTATCGTAGAGAAACTCGTCTGTTTTTCTTTTAATCACGTAATTATATGCATCTTATTACATTTCAACAATGTTTCAATTTCAACAAAATATTCAAATTTTCAATTTTCTCTTTAATTACTTTACTTTAATTGAAAAAGAATTAATAATACTCTATGTGTCTTTTAGATAAACATAAGCACAAAAATTCTCGTTTAATTGTGAAATGATTTGCGCAACATTCAATTGATATAATTTGATCCTGTGAATTTAATAGGTTTCTAAGACCGGGATGTATTTTACACCTCACGTGAGTAAGGTAGAGTTAATAAAATCGAAGACAGTAGTGAAATCGTGTTCGCGTTGTATTAAGATACATCGTCGGATAACAAGTTTATTGCATTGAGACTCGATAAGAGGAGAAATATTTTGTCTTTCTCAAAAAATATTTTTCTGATAAGCTCGATATCTCACTTTACCACATCTCTACCAACTATTTAATGATAATGGGTATTTGGCAAGCGAGATGAAACATGTCGTATTGATTTTGATTCGACATAAGCTAGATTTTATTTTGCATTTTTTTCTCAATTTTTATTTTATATTAACACAAATAAAAAAAGAAACTATATAGGTGGTGAACAACTAGTCAAATAGTCAAAACTAGAACTAGTCAAATTTCTAAATTTTGTATTTATGTAGTATAATATTAAGTTGATCCAAACTTGTGTAGATTTTCAAAGTTAAAATGCATTTTACTAATTTTTAATTCATTATTAATTAGATATATTAATATTATTAATTATTTATTATATTTATAACAATATTAATTAATTAATAAAATTAATTTTTTATAATTGTATTTAAATGCTAACTAGACAAAAAACATAAATCCATGAATCAACCCAATACATAAAATCGACTGTTGAAAGATTAAGACATGACGATATTTACGTGATATTGCAGGCAGAAGAATGCCCAACGAATCCCGACGACCTGTTTGCATCGATCTTGAAGCTGGAGGAGGACCCGCAATTCGATTTCAGCTTGATCGGGAAGGATCTGGAAACGATTGCGTCCTCCTCGTCGGACAGTGGACTCTCCAGCGCATTGAGTCCTTCCTACGAACAGCAATTGAGTCCATTCTTGTCGAGGACGGACAATAATGAGGAAGAGGAGATTGGTAATTCTAATTTGAGCAGTCCGCAAGATTTTGTGGATTTTGAACCTGCGGCCAGTCCGTCTTTAGGCAGTGTAGACAGCCCAGTTAGATCTGTCATGAGCTCGAATATTGGCTCACCGACCACTGACTTAGCTGAAGAGATGGATTACGAACAATCTTTAGTTACTATTGTAACACCAAACAATACCATGCCAAGTTTGAGCACTACTGCCGCCACGGAACAACCGATAGTCGATATCGGTAAGATCGTGTTCAAGATGTAAATATGTAACAATATGATGCTAAACGCAAGGTCGGTTTCGGAAAAGTAATTGAATAACGTATCATTATTCTGGCTAACATGATGCAATTTTAGCTTTAATGACATGTTCACGTTTCATGAATTACAATATATACACTTAAGACTTAAAGTTCTTCCGTGTATCATTTTTGTTCTTGTGAAATCGATTTCACGACGTCGACACGTTTCTCTTCTACCAAAAAAATTCAACAATAAAAGTTTAATTATTAATTATATTTTATTTTACAATTTTAATTAATAATAAACAGTACTTGCTTTCATATTATACAGATTCAGCGCCTAAACAAGTGCAAATTACGCCGCAAGAGAATGCCGTAAATATTCGCAATCTGTGTGGAAAGCGAAATATTCGACAATTAATACGCGTCACTCCTATGGGTTCTGGTAATCCGCGGTCTATCCTATTGCCAGTGAGTTTGAAAGATATGAAGGAAGTCCGAACTATTAAAATAATGACAACACAAGCGAAAAACTTGAAAGGCTTCAAGATCAATCAAGCAAACATAATCAATAAACCTATTCAGGTATACTATATATGCAATGTAATATCTAAAAAAACCTTCGATAAAGAATCTTGGAAGCTTATTTGCATGCATCTAAATGTGTTTGTATATCTGTACATTTCTATCTAAATTCTACCTAAAGTTAAATAAAGGATGCAGTAGTGCAATTCGTTTAGTTCATCGAAATCTAATTTGTAAAAAGCGAGTTTTTAAATTTTTAATAGAAATAATGGATACTTTAATGAATATTAGCGGATATTAAGAAAAAATTAGAAGAAATTAAAAATTTTGCTAAAGAATTTGTTATTGAAAGAATGACGTTCTTTTTATATTCATTAAAATATTAATTACAGTTATAATGCATCGATTATATTGTTGATAATAATACATATTAATGTTGTTTTTCAAAATGACTTTTTTCGTTTTATAATTAGATGACTATCAAACAAGAGGATTCCAATAATGAAAAAGGTTGCAATTCCAATGATGAAGTGACGTCGGAAACGGATTCGGCCTATCCACGATTAAAGTTAAATGCCGAGGAAAAGCGATTATTGCAAAAAGAGGGCATCACATTGCCCAGTCATTATCCGTTGACAAAACATGAAGAGCGTGAGTTAAAGAGAATTAGACGTAAGATTCGTAATAAGATATCCGCGCAGGATTCTCGCAAAAGGAAAAAAGAGTATGTGGATGGTTTGGAAGATCGTGTAAAACAGTGTACAGAGGAGAATATGACGTTACTGAAACGAATCAAGGCCTTACAGTCACAGAATCAAAGTTTGGCTGGCCAGTTAAAGAGACTACAAGCGCTCATACAAAAGGGCAACAAGAGCGCCCAACCGGCAACTTGTTTGATGGTCTTACTGCTTTCGTTAGCTCTCGTCGCTTTACCGAATTTGCGACCACATTCCAACAATAATAATAACGATTTAACACAAGAGCAGGAGCAGCCAGAAAAAACGCCACTTGCCGGTATGTTCTGTCATTCTGTTTAGAAGATATTAGAAGAATTTTTCTTATACTGGTATATTTAAACATTGTGTGTGTGTGTATGTATGTATGTATATATATATATATATATATATATATATATATATATATATATAATTATATAAATAGAGTACACGTTTTGAATACCATTAGATCAACCTGAGACATTAAATTTCATAAAATTGTAAAAATTGTTGTTTGCTCTTTTTGCTTTTTTATTCAGTTTACATGTGTATTTTATACTTAAATGGCAAAAAAGAAAAATATTAAAGCAATTTTTTAATATTATCTTTTTTACATGCAAAGCAACATCTCAATTTATGTAAAAAAAGCATAAACCATTTTAAAAAATTTATGTTAGAGTTAGCTTAAAAAAATAAGTAAAAATATTTTTATTGTATGAGAGAAGGAGGGAAAGAGGCGGAAGCGATAGTGAGAGAGAGGGGGGGGGGGAATCTATGTGAAAAATGAAATAAATTATTTTTAATGGTGAAAAATCAGAAATTGTGTAAATTAATTTTTAATAAGGTTAAATGGAATAAGAATTAACGTAACGTAACGTAACGTAAGTAACCATGAATATATAATAATCTTAATGACAATATAAGAGATACAAATGACACATCATAATATTCAGACATGAGAGTCAATTCAAATTTCAAAAATATCAACCTTCGTAAATATCTATTGATAATTCATATTCAAAATTTTTTATGCTTAGCCTTGATATCATCTTTATTTGCACAGCTATAAAACAGACCAAGTATCATTACAGTAACATTAATAAGTTGCAGACATTGATAAGAATATTCGTAAGATTTTACATAACACGCAGTAGAAATGGAAATTAATTGTAAGATTCAAGATTTGTTTGCGCTAAAGTTATGAATTTAAAGAATATTTAATACAAATAAAATTCCTGTTTTTGTAATATAATTCGTATTTATATGATGACGTACATATAAAAATGCTTATTTATTATGAGAGATAAACTAGTGCTACGTTTTATTACTATTGATACTGTTACTATACTATTACTATTGATTACTGTTCAAAAAAATACTTTCACATACACAAGTTTCATTTTTGTAAAAAAGTATTTCGTGAAATTGAATTGCATACACAACAAATTCCATTTGACAAATGATCTCGAATTTCGTGGCAGTTGCACATTCTAAAGTAACTGGTAGATGGTATTTAGATTGTCTGAATTTGGCAGATAACTGTTGAATCATGAGTTCATTGACAGATTTGAAAGCAATGTTTCGTTTTTGTAGTTTGCGAGAAATTAATTTTTTTTTCTGAATTTAAATTTGCATGTGTAAAAATTGGGACAGAATATGGACATAAATCAAAAACAGAAAATAATAGAAAAGACAAGAATTTGGGAAAAGAATCGTCAAATTAAAAAATAATGTAAACATATCGAATGTATTATCTCGTTTACAAAATTAATAAGAAAAATTGATACGTGCGAGAACAGACACTGTAACGTGCTTATGGGAGCATTAAAAAGTAGTCCTACTACTTTCTAAAAGGGAGCAAGAAAACACTGATCTTTTCACTGATTCGTTTATTCAGACAATTCTTTTTTTGCGTAACTCTCTCTTACGTAGACATATATAAAATATATAATATATTTATATAATTATATTTTATATTTTATATAATTTATAAAAAATTTTGATTCTAAGCACACAAAAAATTGTTCATGTGATATATCGTTCTTATATGATAGGAATGGTTTCGAAATACTTAATGAATCTATGTGCACATATAGTTGTTAATTGAAATCAATGTAATCATAGTCGAGCCATATTTTATGGAACAATTGTTTTAATTTTAGGTCGCTCGAGAACTTTATTGTATACGAAGCAACTAATGGATGAAGAATTACAACAATACGGTGAGGAGTTGTTGCAGGAAGTCGAAGGCCTTCTAGATCATGATTACAGCCCAGTAATACAGATGCCTCTTTACAAACGTCCCCGCATTGACAGCGAAGCTACTCCCAAGTACATCTCTTCTACAAATCATGTGGGCGGAACGCTTGGCTTAAAACCAGATCTAGCTATCTCAAAGACAGAGAAACAGTATATCGAACCACCGCTGGATGATATATGGCCGCCGCCGAATCCAGGTGGACAGAAAACTGTCAAAGTAGATAAACTCGAGGCTCTTACTAACGAGCTCAAGATCAATATCTCTGATGCCGAAGGTACTAGGACAGTTCTTGTCAAAATGCCTCATGATAAGTAAGACGGAATGTGTGTTTTTTTTTTGTAGCGCTGTATCTTTTTTTAGTTTAGGAATTTACAATTATTCACGAAATATATTTTACCATTCGAGCGACAACGAGATCATTTGTCCTTTTTTAAAAGTGTTATTAATAATCAATTTCATTAAAACTCTTTTATATTTAATTATTCTAAAAGAATAATTATGTGTAAATTATGTTTAAAAGAGCGGCAATTATGAAATATAAATTATTTGTGCAATTATTGTGGAATATAAATTATTGCAAATAAATAATATCTATTTATAGATATAGCAATCATTTTTCAAAAACTAATTATTATATTTTCTGAATGCAGTCAATACATTTTTCAACAGACATCGATTAACATAACGATTTAATGTTAAACTATTAAACTATGAACCTCAGGCGGAACCTGCGGTCAACATTTTTACGAGACTGTTTCGTTGTTCGCTAAATGCAGTTAATATTCATATACATATGAATGGAAAAGGGGAAAAGGAGAGGGAGGGAGAAGGAATGCTTTATGTATAAAATTTTTAAAGAACTTTTATGGATTAGACGATATTAAATATTTACTTATTTATATAAAAAGCAGTATATTATTTTATTTTTAGAATTTTTGATTATTATGGATGTTTTAAAGTAATTAGATGCATAAGAAACTTTTTGTAAATAATTAAAGCGTATACACAAAATTTATATACTTATATACATATATTACTATTACTTTAATGTTAAACGACAGCTGGAATAAATATATCTCTTATTAATAGAAGTGTAAAATAGAGTAATTTGCAATTACTATGATTAAATGCACAAGTATAACCACACATATGTGAATAATCCTTGTTATTAAAAATAATAAACTCATAATAATATGATATATTAATCATACAATTTGCAATAGTTTTAATCTCGGTTTTTTTTATTTCACTTAATCCTTAAATCCATAATTTTACTTTGATATCCATAATTAACTTTGTTTAATTAAGGCTTTTATATCGCCTAAAAAAATGTTCATATGCTTCTTTTTATTTCATACAAATAATGCCAGTATTTTTTAATAATTAAAAAAGATAATTGCTAATCAGATAATCGAAAATTTGTATACGTGTGTATATTTGCACGCACGCGCGCGCGCGCATGTGTATGTATGTGTCTGTGTGTGTGTATGTGCCTGTTAATCATGCTTCTACACGTGATACTCATTCTTAAAAAAATATGTAGAATAATAAAACATCACACCATTTCATGTATGCGATAATTGTCTAAACTATCCATGTAAATGAAAGATGATGGGAAATAAATAGATTATCTAATTTCACGATTTTGCAAGTAACTGATATTAAGGTGAGCAAGAAAAACTGGCGAAGTTTTTGCCGAAAAGACTGTATTGTAAGTAATGCATGTATTGAAGTTAATATCGAAGTAAGGTATCTACTTATATTTTGTTCCAAATTTGAACTATTATTTGCTTCGCACACAAAACATGTCGAATAAGAATTTTGTTTCCACTAGAGAATAAGTTAAGATATAGATTATAGAATTATTATATTTTTTATATACTTGGTAGTCACACATGAAATTATATACATCATATATGTCATATATGTGTAAGTTGTGCACGAAAATGTAAATAAAATATATTATTGTGACAAGTAATAACTTGTACTTATACACTTGCTAAAAAATACCAGCAAGAAATTAACCGAGTTGTTCATGTTCACACAAGAATATAACTGTTTATTTCTGAGCTATATATTTTTATATACATATAAAATGATAAAATGATTTATGTAAGTGTATTAAAATCATATAAATTTTAGTATATACACATGTATCAATACCAATAAATAAAATGTTTATGTGTGACAAGTTAATCATGTTCTTAAGATTATTATCTTTATTATGAAATTTATAATGTATCAAATTCATAACACATGTATTTACAATAAAACATTGAAACATTCACGTTACATACAAGGAACATTTATGATTTAATAAGTAATAAGTAGAATATAGTGATTTGACAAATATAGATATAAAAGTTCCATAATAATATAATTTGAAGTAGATCGTACAAATCAAAGTAAAGAGACATGTGTAAATGATATCAACTGTAAAATTACAAATTAGTCTACATTTAATAACGAAAATTAAGATTAAGTTACATTGCAAAATTGCGAGATGAGTTAAATGGAAAATTAATAAAATTAAAGTAATGTAAGTTATGTAAAGTAATGTAAGTAACGAAATATTGCCCGATTGTTATGCCGACATAACTTAAATTAGACTTTATTAAGTACAGTAAATACAATATGATAATATGATCTGATAAATAAGTATACTAATAAAAACACTTCTGTTTGAATAAGTAGAATGTGTAAATTGAAATGGAGAGGCATCAAATATAATCCTAACTAAAGTAAAGTAAAAAAAATTGCCCATTTAATAAAGAGAATTAAGGAGGCAAATTATATTACAAAACCTGCGAGATGAGCAAGAAAGAAAATTAGTAAGATTTGAAGTAATAATCATAACTACGATAACATAACCTAACCATAACTTTGTCAAACTTAACCTAATCCAACCTGAGACACTTGTATGAATTTCGCGCCAGTTTTCTCTTGTGTGTGTTCTCAGTTTCCTTCCCGCGTGTTTTTGCGCTCGAAATTGCTCGATCTTCGTGTTATTGAAAGGGATTATATATTATTTTAACGTTGATATATATAGATTAGTATTATTTCAGTATAACTAACGAGCAGAAAATCTGTAGTGATAAGAGAGTAGCTCTCAAAATTGCACGTACCTAACCTCATATTCGTATTAACAACGTTAAAACAAGAAGCTTTACGCTAAAGAACAAGTCGAAGGTGCTTAATTCATCCTCGACTAGAAGAGACCTTCACGAAAAGAAGTTACTAATATTAAAAATGGGTGACGTTTCGGATTTGATTGATTTATTACCTGTTTATTACTCAAGATTGTTTCCCTTCGCTGATTATCATAGGTGGCTGAGTTATGGAAATGGTAAGAATGAGATCTTTATATATTTTTTTACAAATATATATTTAATACATGTAACACCGTATATGTTAATGTATCTAATAATGTCGTATCTTTTTTATTCTCCCTTTTAGTTGGTACTTTCAGCAGGAGAGAATTCTCGTTCACCCTCTTGGATGATATTTATATACGCTATCAGTCTTTCAACGACCAGAAGGGACTGTCGGATGAGATTAAAAGATTGTTGCCACATAAAATAGATATAGGAGCAGTTTATAACACTCAGTAAAGTATATCGCAATTTACTGTACAAGATTATCATATTTCTTCTCAGCAATGGATTCTGTAAGATCAGGATTTTATTTCTGGTTTATTGTCTATGATTTAAAATCTTTTAATCTCAATTCTAACTTCTTTAGTAATTCTGAACAATGACTCAATGATCTGACAATCAACTAATAGACTTTATTCCTAAACGAAATGTTAGCAGTATGCTAACAGTTTACCAACACATTTGAATAGAATAGAATAGAATATTACAGCAGATATCAACATTAAGTTTGTATTGTCAACAGATATACTTTGACAATGGATTAACAGAAACTAAACAGAATTTAAATGATTGCAAAATGACAAATAATCTACTAGATTTCTGCAACTGATTTCTGCTATCTGATTCTGTTATATTTTGTAGACATTCTGCTAATAAAATATGTAGACACTGTGACAAAATCTGTTAGACAGTTGATTGTCTGGATATATTTTTTTTTATAAAGAGTATTATTTTTTATCACTTTTGTTACTCTTGTTTCAAAAATATTCACATTTCAGATTTCTGTTACTATAATTGAATCTTTAGAGACCTATAAAGTGAGCATAATGTAGGTGCGACAAACAGACAAGCAGATGTTAATAATTACGTTATTAATGAAGTACATTTTAAGACAATACTGAATTAAATAGTAGAAATAATAATTGAAAAAGAAAATTTATTAATTATCACATTTTAAATATATATTTCATCGAAAATGTCACGTTAGCTTTAATTTTTATATGTCATAAAGGATGTCATTAGTATATAAAATAAATAAAATAATACAATTTTCAAAGAAATGATGCATAATGAATAAAATTAGACATTTATAAACCTTTAGACCGAAAGATCAAAGAAGAGGACCTAACTTCCAGCCAGTAGAGAGAGAATTGGTGTTTGATATAGACATGACGGATTATGATGAAGTGAGAACATGTTGCAAAGGGGCAGACATTTGCAGCAAATGTTGGAAATTCATGTCGCTTGCTTGCAAGATATTAGACAGTGCGCTAAGATGTAAGATGTATCTAAATATTATCGCTATTGTTAACTTTAACACCACTGAATATTTTGAAGCGACCGAGTAATTTACTTTTACAGTGGATTTTGGATATAAACATATTTTATGGGTATTCTCCGGCAGAAGAGGTATTCATTGTTGGGTATGTGACTCCGCGGCGCGCACTTTGTCAGGGCAAGTACGAGCGGCGGTTGCTGTAATATTTACAGATTATAGGTGGAGGTGAATTTATGAAAAAGAAAGTACATCTCACCGGCGATAAAATTCACCATTCCATCAAGTAGGTTTACATATCGCTCGTACTAATAATTTAAATAGAAATCAGGAAAAGAAATCACATGAAGATAACATTATGTTACAGGCGTGCTCTCGATATAATCGATCCTATTTTTGTTGAAATGTGCGTCAAAGAGCAGAATATGTTGGGCACGGAAGAAGGGATCGAAAAATTCTTTCCGATACTGCCTAATGACGAAGACAGACAAGAAGTAAAGGTGTTGTTCGATAAAGAAAATACCAGTGAAGCAAGGTGGAACGCATTTGTCCAATATATCGAATCTAAACGGACGGGGGTATGATTCTATTTTATTATCACATTTTAATTTGGATTATCGAAATTAATTACGAACTTAATTTTTCAGGGCGACCGAAAATGGTATTTGTATCGTCATTTAATCGAAGAGATAAAATTACAGTATTCATATCCAAGATTAGATATAAATGTCAGCAAAGGTTTAAATCACTTATTGAAATCGCCATTTTGCGTCCATCCGAAAACCGGAAAAATTTGTATACCATTCAATGCGAATGCGGTAGATAAATTCGATCCTGATAAGGTTCCTACAATAATGACACTAATAGAGGAGATCAATGCTTACGATGTGAAGGACAAGGCTGAAGAAGAGACATACGAGTTAAATAAAAAACGAATTAAAGATTACAAGAAAACAAGTTTAAACAAGTCACTGCACATTTTCCAAGAATTCTTACGACACTTGGAGGCTGAGCGACGGGAACAGAGATTAAAAGGAAAAAGTAAGCATACCATAATTGGCGAAATTATCCATTTTTATACAATTTTGTATAATTAACGATCGTAACTTCTAACATTTGCTTTTAGTTTCAACCGACAATATGGAATTTTAAGAGATCTTGCAATGATAAGAAGTTCTAAAAATTGCTATTCTACTTGAGGTAATAATATTATTTATAATGTTTTAAATATATTTTTATAGAAATAAAAAAAAAATACATTTTTTAATTTCCAAATCCAGAATCTCTGATTTTACGTATACCATCTCTCGTGATAAGTTGCCAAAGTCTTCTTAGTGTGGGACAAAGGGGGAGAGGTGTGCTGTTTGAAATCTGAAAAATCGAACAAAAATCATGACTTTCGAATTTTTCTCGCGAAACCGAAATGCTCGTCTTTAAAAGTCACTTTGATGCGCGTTAACGAGATTTCTCCTCGATCGTAAGGCGTCTATTCCACTTCTCGGATCAACGAGATGAAATTCCGGGCACACGAACAAAAGCAACTCGCTCTTTCACGTGAATCACCGTGAAATTCTTTCGTGGCTCCTCGTTCCCGTTAAATCGGATGCACGGGTTATGCTAATTAGTTAATATTAGCCAAGTTAATTGCTTGCCTTTATTCTCACGAAGGTACGTTTAGCCACGCCAGTTTTTAATTGTGTCGAGATTATGGGTCATATCCTTTTGTCATATAGCTTAATACGGAAAGTTAAAGCAGAATAAGGAAATAGTAAGTCTTTCTTTCTCTGATCTTCGCAAAAGAATTAAATAATTAAAAGTGAACGGTGTAATTATTTGATAGCGACCTGTATGTAGATAATAAATATGTATAATTTATTACCGGTTTTCTTTTACTATTGGCAATTTGTGATTATATTTCTATTATTGTTACAATTCTATTACTGTATTTGCGTAATGTTTCTACTCGATATTTAGTTAATATTCTGCCGTAAAATATAAATTATATCGGCGGAATAAAAATAACTTATAAAATATATAAAGCGGAAATTAAGTAAAATCAGAGCAAGTTGGATTTGTCTGAAAAGGAGTAATAAAACGGATCTGCGCTAACATGCAAGCAAATTGATATTACCAAATATATTTTCCATTTTTAATATATTTAATTTTTCGACTTACACTGATTAAATATTTTTTACTCTTAGTAAATAAATACCATACGTCCGAAAAGTCTTGATTTTTTTTTTAAATATATATCCTGTACGTTGGCAGGTCAGCCTGCTGATAGAAACATCAACATATACATGTATACACACATATTTTTTGTTAGCCCAGTTACTAGTCTGTGCAAAACGTGTAAGCACGCTGTATCTATGAACCACTATGATGACGATGTCTTTTTCTTCCATCTAACTATGAAGTTTCGTCCCGTTTCACAGTCGAAACGTATAACTGAGAGAAAAAACGCGGCACGGGCCTACTTGCTGCTTGTTAATAGCATTGTTAAAAAACTTAAGTAGTTTATATTAAAGTCTTTTTTGGTTAAAGTAATCCTTATTTATAGCTGTAAAATATTTTTATTGATCGTATTATTACCCGATAAAAGATTGTTTTATATAATTATGTATAAAATAATAATAAGTTATTATTGTTTAAATATTTTATATCTATCATATATGTTTTCTTCATATAAGAAATATAACAAAAAGAATCATTGAAAACTAATTAGGAAATAATTTTTGCATTACTTTTTTTATAAAAATTGTGATTAGATTATATAATAAATCTCTAAATAATCATATGTAATTATATTTTATATACGATTATTACATTTATATGTGTGATTATATATGAGCTATTTTTTATCATTCTTCAAACTTCACTTAAAAAAAAAAAAACGAAAGTTATCCTTTTAATTATTTTTTAATTTTTACTATTTTTTTTGTATGTATGAACAGAGATTATATAAGAGAAAGAAAACATGAGCATATTTGATATATAATTTTTGTATGAAAAATTTTTTAGGATCGATGAAGCGTGCGCAACTAAAGAGCTACATGCAAAAATTAAGGAGTAGAATGTCATGTGCTTTTGTTTCCGGTTTAAAGTGAATTATTTGTGCACGTTTTATTATACAAGTTTACATATTTAAACTCAAAATAAAAATATCTCATTTTTTTTACGTGATACAGTATTCAGTTAATAATGATAAACGCACTCGACAAGTCTAATTCAACAAGCACAAAGCGCGACTAACTCTCAGTAATATTCGAGACCGCGCGCGCAATCGATATTTATGACACGCGGCGGCGACTTGTTGCTCTCTTTTTTTTTCTTCATCATCACGAAACGTGATGTTGAAGTATGTACAACGCGCCCGTGCGTGCGCGCGTAGAAAAAAAACACGTGCGCGATGGCCGATTTGAAATATCCTGCAACGCTAGACTGCGCTTCAACAATGCGGAACGTCGAGTGTGTCTCTCTCCGAGTGTAGTTTATAATTTTAAAGATTATAATTTTTTTTTCTGACACCTTCTGATAATTAAATGGTTCTTGCAGTTATAAATTTGTGAGCGGAGGCGGTATCGTGACCGTAAAACGATTAAGATAGCGCTTCCGTGAATAAACGCGTTAAAAAATAAAGATATAAATAATATTATCGCGTGCACACACCTACATACTAAAAACAAGAAAGGACATTATAGATGCGCATTACTGCTTGTAAATGTAATTTCAGACAGGCTCGTAATTTCTCAGATTGTAATTACGGGCATCACGCAGTGATAATAAGGAGAACACACACGTTGTTGTGTTCTTATCGCAATAAACATAACTATTTTTTTCTAAGAAATCGTCCGCCACCGTTCGCTTGTCATTTGGAAAATATATACCTATTAACTCGATTGTACCTGTTAACTAATTTTTATTATTGATCGATCTAAAGTGATTATTATTGAATTTTTAAATTTTCATTTTTTCGGTTTTTATAAATATTTGTCGTTTTGTAACATCACCGGTCGTAACGTTGATACGCGATCTGTGCGACAGTCTCTCACGTTAAAATCAATTGGGTGTGAAATCCACTCTAGTTTTGCTTGAAAATTGATACGAAATTTAATTTGGGTAATAATTTTCCGTGGCGTCCGAAATGGAACGGACAAACGATCCTTTCGGAAACGAAACGACGATATTTCCGTGCGCACTTTCTCCTACTAACACGCTCGAGCAATCGTCGGAACCATACGAATTTATAATGGATTTTTGTGTACGATTTCTCTCTCGATGCCTGTTTAATGAATTTTCTTCCGATGTTTCAGTTATATCTCTAAAAAATTAATAAAAAATTACACATAAAAATTTTCAAATTACTTCACTCCCAGATGCAGCATTACATTTTTTTCAAAGTTAAAAGCGCGATTTTTTAATATTCTGAGAATTTTTAAAATAAATAATAACTGTTTAAGGGGAGAAACCTAAAAAAATATTTAAAAAATTCTATACTAATTTGACTCCTCCCAGAAGAGGAGTCCTAAAAGGGCTTTTCCTTCTAGAAGGGAAAAAAAGAATTAGAAGAGGTTCTTTACAGATTTCCCAAGCTATACATTTTTAATTCGAATTTCATAAAGGAGAGAATATCGAAAAGTCGCTTTGCATATATGCAAAGTCGTGCACTTAAGGATTAATAAATACAAATTAAACATCATCGTACGACAGCGAACTTGTAATGGATTTTTGTATACGATTTCTCTCTCGATGACTATTTAATTTTCTTCCGACGTGCCAGTCGTATCTCTAAGAGATTAAATACAAATTATATATAAAAATTCCCAAATTACTTCGCTTTCTCCCGTTGATGCAGCCCATTACATTTTTCCATACTGGAATGTAAATTAACAATTAGTCGTAATCGTATGAATTCATAATGGATTTTTGTATACAATTTCTCTCTCGATGCGTATTAAATGAATTTCCTTCCGATGTGCCAGTCATATCTCCAGAGATTCGACACAAATTATACATAAAAATTCTCTCAAGTTACCTCGCTCTCCCGTTGATGCAGCCCGTTATATTTTTTCAAATTTAACAAGTGCAAATTAAAAATTACTCGGCCCTTTTCACACGACAATTAAAATTTCTAATTGCTCGATGAACGGGAGAAGTACGGTATTGTTATAAAGGCGTAGAACGTTCACACCGTGCGCTAAAACTTTCTCAGATGGCACAACGGGAATATCAAAAGAGCTATATTTTAGGGAGCGGTACCATGTGTGCTACGTTCTTTCAACGCTTGGATAATTTGTTTATCTGGTATTTGGAAAGCGAACGGATTTCGACTGTTCTTTTGACAGTCACATCTCAGATTACTTCTCGCGATCCGCGTCTCATATTTACCGCTAGATCAAGCCGACCAACGCGAGCCGCGGCGACGTGTCGAATAAAATACAAATAACGTCATGCTATCCGAGTTTCACGCGTGAAATCAAGTCATTCCTAGCTTTTCTCATAAATACAGCGGACTAGATTTTTCCAGATCTAGGATAGGTATGCGATCCACTGCCGGAGATCGCGTTCATCGCGTATTGGTACACGTCGAAAGCTGTTGCGAACCGCGTATCGTCGTTATTGCGTGTCGGAGAAACGTATAATTCGACTTAAATGGGCATTCTCGTACATTTGATTTCCGCTTTAACGAATAGCACTAGCTCCGCGCGCACGATTGAGCATCTTCGGAATAAATCTCAGTGTTGCGTTGATTTTCGACGATCTTCGCGTGTATATGGAAAACCGGGTTGCATTGCTCATCGAATTGTAATAAAAAAATGTTAAAAACTAACTGTATCTAAATAGTTACTTATTTTTACTAGGAATTAATAGTTATTAGGAAATTGTTTTATCCTTGCTGCTTTTACAATATATTCTTTGTTGCGGGGACTAGAAATTTCTTGTACAACGAAGTGCTATGACGATACTGAGGAATCGATATAATTTAATGTGCGATAATTTCTGGCTAGAAACTGCATTTACGACATTAGAAAATGAGATCGTGCTTGATAAACGCGAGATTTCTCGGCGAACATTCGCACGGAAAGGAAACAGATTGCGGACGCAAATTTCGAAGCATAACTTCCCGGTCAAAAACAATTCGCTACTAATCGTTAATCGTTGTCTTGTTTAGTTGAATTTAGATCTCTCCTTTTGTGCGTTAACCGTGTTACTTTCATAAATGGACTTTTTGGATCTTCTTATATTTTTCTTCGCTTTAACGAGAATAGTTAGTAGCCTGCTCGTATGATTATTAAATATGCTCGTCGGGAATAAATCTCGCGTTGCATTCATTTTTTATTTTTTTTATGCGAAAACTGATAATTGTTCATCAAATTGTAATAAAAAACATTGAAACAATGCAAAATTATTATTTAAATATTTCAAAAATATTTATAAAAAAATCTTATTTTCGCTGTCCTTGCAATATTTGTCATCACGAAGAAATTCCTCGCGTAATATGTGCTGAGGAGTCGATATGATTGAGTGTACAATAATTTCTGGCTGAAAACTCCATTTAATTGCAATCGTAGAAAATTAGATTGTGCTTGATAAATGTGCGATTTCTCAATAGAACGACACGAGAGGAAATGGCACTTCATAGGGAAACGGATCGCGGACGCAAATCTCGAAACGCAATTCTCCGATCGAACCCGATTTGCTACCAATCATCGTTCATCATCATCTCGTTCGGTCGAGATTTATACGCGGCTTCATGAAAGTTTAACGAACCGGAGACGGCGCCTCGCTATTTCGATACGAGTATCGTGGGTACAGTATCCTCAATGAGAATTTCATATAACGAATATATTCATCTCGTGAACTGTAAAATTTACCGACGATTTTCGTGAACTTAAATGATCTTTCGCTCTAATTTTGCACTATTAATCTTTCGCTATTCTTAATGGAATCTCCAATATCTGTATTGTAGTTTTATTAATTTCCAGTAGAAAAGAACACTCCATAAATATCGAGGGTTGAAATATTGTGGATTCGTAGCGGTCGAGGCAAATAATACTTTTTTCCGCACTCCAAGTTTAATTTTGTATTTTACTTATTTATTAAATTGATAAAATGAGACTTTTCAAACCTCTTCTTGAAGTATTTTGCATGATGTTTTTCAAAATAAGGCAATGAGTTAGCAGATAAGAGCATGGCGTTATGCTCTCGTGCTACTATACTTATAAAATAGATGTATAGTAGCAATAGCGGTATCTATTGATATAGCAAGAATGCGGAGAAAGTAGATACTGAGATCAAAGAGTCAAGTAAAGACACAATATCGAAGATGATTGATGAGATGATTAACTGCTAAACGAAAATTAGTTCGATCGAGCTAACAAGCATGAATGAAAAGATACGCGCTGACTTGCTGATGATGCGAGCGATAAAATGAAACTTACAGTGTGTAAACCTGATGTACTTGAACGTAAAATTGTTACACTCGAGTTTAGAGGGTAAAAAAATAGAACGTGAAAATTGTAGATTTCGGGAGGAGATCGTCCTTAAATTAATATTTCAGAAGATTGTTTCTTATCATTTTATTTTGATCATGATAGTGTCAAAAAGTTCCTTTCGAAAGGAACTAAAATTAAGAGTAAAGCGATCAAAATAAATTTCCCAATTAGGCTCTTTGTAAATCGGATAGGGAGCGTATCGAGTTAACAATAGAATTATGAATTAATAAATATATTTTACGCGTACATACGCACGCAAAATGTCAGATTGAAAGGAGAGCGAGTTGGCGAGAAAGGATTCGGCGGGGTGATGAATTTATTCGTATTCATTACGAACACTTCGGTCTTGGTCAAGAGCAAAAGTGTCATGAAGAGTGAAGATGCGTCAGCAAGAGTGAAGCGTCGAAAGAGGTGCAAACGCGAACGAAAGTGTGCCGTTCGTACGGCGATGTGCGTCCTGTTCTAGAGGGGAGACGCAGTTCCTTGGACACTACGAAGAGTCCGAGTAGCATGTTCGGGGTACAACCGTTTGCCTCAGTGGGGGCAGCGACATAAGTACAGACGATCTTAAGAAAAGCTCTCATTCTGATAGCAGATCCACGGAGTCGGTCGGAACAACTTGTGCGATACAACGTGCGATACGACCCTACGCGCTCAGCTGTACGCTGGCCGAAGGTCGTTGGGATCAGGAAAGAGGAAGGGTTCAGTATCTCGGATGTATTTTGGAAAGGGCTGCATCCGCGAACGAGAGGAAGAGACGTTTTTTGGGACTGACCTCCGCGTTGTCCATCGTATCATTTTGCCTGCATAAATCCGCGGTGAGTACGCGTGAGTTTCTTTCGCAATTTCTCGAACGTGAGTTTCGAACAATTGTGCTCTGAAACGCACGATCATGATGCTTAATTGCGGGTAATTGCACGGAAATCCTATGAAATTGGGATCACGCGGATTACCTCGATCGAAATATGCAATATGGATGTAACATAACGTGGCGTAACAAATAATATAATAGAGAAGTAATAGGAAAAGTAAGAGATAAATGAGAGCTCTAAACGAGCTCATGGAAGCAGGACGCTTAAATATATGCTTAATTTGACGAATCTTGAATTAATATAGATATATGAGATACTAGGTATGCTTAAAAAAAAATGGAATTTATACGGAAGTAACTTTATCCAAAGAAATGTGTTTTGGGGTTCTGGAAATTTAGAGAAAATTCCAAAAGTGTGTTGACAATGATGGTGAACAAGTGGAGACTCTTTGAAGGCAAAATACATTTATTATGATATCTTGTCATTGGTTCTTTGAAAAAGTTTCAAGTGTTAACATTTTTTTGAAACACCTTGTACTTATTTATCTTACAAACATTACTTTATAATTTATTAATATTGAAATGTCTATCACCCTCACCCTCGGACACAGACATTTAGCAGTCGATCAGTCAAATCATAATCTTACTTTGAGTATGCAAGCATAGCATATTTAATTTTTAACAGAGTTCAAGATTGCTATCAGCAATTATCTACACATTATCTCATTTAAATATTTCAACTTTTATTATGTAAGATAGAGAAACAAAAGGACACAAATAAGTATATAAATTATTTAACCGTTAAAATTATAGATTGCCGCGTATGACATTTTAAATGAGACTCATTATAGCTTTTATTATATATTATATCACTAATCTTCACGTTTTTATCATTATAAAAGACCTTCATCGACATGATACCACCCACGCGATTATCCGCGTACAAAAGTTAGTACAATCACGTGCGACCTTTCGCAGGTGATCGCCACGTTATGTCGATCACGATCTCTATCGCCGTTCCATCAATTGATATTCTTGCAATGTCCATCGATCTGGACAGCTGGTCAAGCATGGGAAAAGAATTTTTTTGATTTAGATCAACTTAGCGATCGATCTTCGTGAATAATAATGCGGAAAAGCCACTTCTTCTCTCGTCATTGTTATTTCACTGTCGCTATCACTTGACTCACAATCAACTGCACCGTATATTTTCGATTTGCTTTTTCTAAATTTGACCGATCTAATGATTACCTTTCGTGGAATCCGCGATTCGCTATTATTATTAACATTCGATTCATATCTTAGGTTGCCAGTCAACCATAAATGACTCCGTTTCATTTCTTTTTTCAACGCTGCAGAGTTTAGTGTAACGTGACCAATCTGTCTAATCGATCGAACGATTGACTGGCCCACAAAATAATCTCGGATTTTGCTCGACCTAGTGCATCTCGTGCGACTAATTTCGCTCGCATGCATTCGTCCAAATTTATTATTATCAAGTGAATTAATAAAACTGCCAATATTAACATTATTAAAATTATTGTCAAGTTATTTCTTGGTATAATCTCTGCTTCTTTCCTTGAAAATCGTCGTTCTTGAAGATGCAAAAGCTCATTTTTATTTGCGGAACGTTTGCTCGTGAGGTGGATCGTAAAAAAAAACCGCTCGTGTACCGGACGATTTTCGTATTCGCTATGTAGTGTAACGGCCAACCGGTTCGAGGTCTGGATTAGAATTCTCTAAATTTCACCTTTCAACGATTTGAAATGTAAATAACTGCGCTTATAATAAATGGTCAATTTATTGCGGTAAGCCGCTGAGAATCAAAGGAAAGAAGTGCTTCGAACATCACTTTGTCGTGCGCAGCATCTGGAAAACGAGGTGTAGAGTGTATTTCGTGATTTATGTATTTTCGAAATTCGATTTGACTATTATCGAGAACTGTGTGTCAATCCTTTTTTTACACGGAGGTAATTTAATCCGACATAATTCGAGGCGAGTGAGGGTATTGTTTTAATTATTTATCGTAAAATAATAATTGCATGTTTTATACAACGATATGTTTCCAGATGATTTCTTTCTATGAATACTGAGAAGATTGGAAACGAGGTGAAAGTTTTTAGATATCAAGACATGAAAATAAATTGTATTGATTTTTAAATTAGATGTTACTTTGTGCGGTATTTATGAAATTGGAATCTAGGATAGTATATAAGATGCGATCATCGAACTTAATGAGATCTTTAAGAAAAGAAGCGGTGTACAGCAATCGGTGTATTGCAATCAAAAGATGTTAATGAGATGTAAAATGGAAAGTAATTTTTTTCGAAAGTAAATACAAGCTTCAGTAGCTTGTGCTTACCTATATCGTCGATCGAATATAATTTTTTTTTTTCGGTTTTTCTTTCGTTTATTAAATGATTTTTCTCGAGTTAAGAAACTACGTTTTGATAAATTGTGGATAATTTAAGAGAAAATACATGTATATGTGTATATATTGAAGCGGAATTTGAATTTTGAATAAACAATAACAATTTTAAATCGATATAACAAACACTATTTAAGATTAATAATTGAATAAAGTAAAAAAAAGAAATTGTTTGAGATATTGTTTTTGCAAATAATTTTATGCAAATAATTATTAGTAAATCACTGGAAGGATTTCATTTTCTTTAATTTGTCACGAGACAGATAAAAGGCTCACAGTAGTAATTTGAGATAAATAATTAATCCATTTATCGAAAATCTAAATGACTTCTAAATACTTTGATACAAATATTATTAATGTTGCGAATAATTATTTAATGTTGCCGATAATCTAAATTCTCGAATACTTTTATCTTAAAAAATGATAAGTTAAGACATGCACATATACAAACACAAGTCGTTACTTTATCTAGGTTAATCGATTCGTGCATAAGAATTCGTTTGCAAATATACCGTTTGTATCATTAATGTTTTGCGTATCTTTAAAAAATAATAAATGTAGTTTATTCTCTCCGCAAGAAGCGTACGATATACATTTACGAGCAGAGGATTCTAGCCGAAATAATTAATGGAATTCAATTTGTAATGCCTTACGAGTACAGTAGCTAGATGATTAATACGAGATATACGAAACTCATCGTGAAAGATGTCAATTAAACGAAGAAGCACAATTCGCGTTATAATGGTAATTATATATTTGAGAAAATGAAAGATTACAGGTTTTTCTCACGATTCTTTTTATGAAAATTTATACATGAATTTATTTTTTGCATGGAAGGATTGGAAAAGATTATTTGGTTTTACAATTAGAAGATTGCGAAAGATGTAACTACTATTTACAAACTATAAAAATTTGAATGAGAAGTAAAAGATAAAGATATGAAGATGTGTTAACATGATTATTACTTCATGTTGGAGAATTACAGTTCTGCACTAAATCGAATAATTCATTCGTTGGACTGCACTTTTTCTGTTAATGATATGTTTCATAGAGGTTTGTTTTGAAAAAATAATTAAAACGTAAATCAACTTCCTACTTCGTAAAAAATTATATCGTATAACAAAAAATATATATAATAAAAAATTTACTTTTTATTTAAAAATTTAATTAATTTAATATTATTACACAGCTCAATTATACTTTATTTTTTTTATAAAAAGAAAGAATCTACGAGAATCATGAATTTATATTTTTGCATTTTGGTAAATGTAAGTACCGCATGGATACCGGATTAACGTTCTTGATTGTAGAGTAATATTATATATAGAGTAACTTTTTTGTATTAAAATTTTTTAAGTGGATAGTGTAAAAATATAACTATTATTCGAAATAGAATATACATTAAAAGTTTTGTAGCACAAAAGAACATTGGATATTTCTACATTCAAGTTTTCTCAAAAACTCGATGCTTCTAACGGGCTAACGTTTATAGAACCGTTATTGTGCGTCAAAATAATTTGTGCAACTAAATTATTCCAAGTTGGAAACATATATACATTTGGAATCCAAATACAGCGTTGTGGTATATTCGCAATCTTATTATATCGTGAAATTACTCGCAGATCGTGCTAAACTTCGAAATTAATAATCGGTGTACTCTTGGCGGACAATCGACATTCCTTAAATCTGGGATATCTGCGATTCGCAGGTAATAATTGCGAACAATGTACAGCGATGTGGATTCGCTCGTACTCGATTGTAATCTTGAAAGGAAGCACCTGCAGTCTTTTCGCAGAGTCCTTCGCTTGGTATAATTATGAAAAAACCTTGCAAAGTTGCTTATTAGGAAATATCGCCTGTTTAGAATCGCCACGTGCGAGCCAAGTGGCGATTCTAAATAGGCGATATCTAGTATCTTTCTCTTCTTCTTTTTACTTACGAAAGTGCAAATATTACTGCGTTGAAATATTCTCATCTAGCGATAGTTAGAAGCATTAAAATTCTATCAAACTATATCAAACATATTTATTTTAGGATAAAAAAGATTCGAGCATAATTAAATTTTATAATAATTTTATAATAATTTATCGAATTTAATTTTATAATAATTAATCGAAAGATCTCGCTCTAAATTGTTTTGCAAAACTGATCCGCACAAATGATTATTGCTAGATGAGACCACGTACTAGGATATTAAAGATTTATTACAAAATAAAAACTTCAATAGTCTATGAATTATTGTACAAGCTTCTGCGCTACATCCTGCGAAATTCCATACTGTATCGCTATATCGCGCTAAAATCAGTAGCGTAAAATTGGATGATTAAAGAAGTGAATAAGAACGAGTATCTTGTGATAGTATCTATCTTTTCTCCTACATGTTTTATGTCAAAGAGACCGACACGCGTCAATAATTTGTCCAAATTTATCCAATTGTAAATTGAACCGTCGCACATTGACTTCTTCTCATCAGTTGTATTTGTTTATATAAATTTGTTTAAATTTTAAATTAAATTTATTATTAAGTTTTAAATTTTAGAAAAATAATTTTTATTTCTGCTGCATAAAGTCATTGTTATTTGTATTGATTCATATTATTTAGTTTTTGTCGTGCGTAGCATCGACATTATTCAAAATGAGACTTAAGAGGGAGAATTCACTAAAAAACGATCAAAATACTAATTTTTTCTTTTCTTAAAATCTCACTTTTACTACTTACTTTGTTATTACTACTCTTTAAGATTTCGCTATTCTACTTCTTCTCCGTTTCGAAAACGTGATGATCGTTCGGCTTCCGTCACATTCGATATTTTTCTAATTGCATATAGCAAATGATTAAAAACGAAGGAAAGAAAGAGTGAGTTTCGTGATTTTTACCGGACGTATGTAGCATCTTCCTTCTCTCAGAATAAAAAAATGGTCCCGTTTCCGCTTCGCGAAGTACAGATGTGATTAATATGCAATTATTCGGGTCAACAATGGGATCCCGGCCATGTATATCACTTAATACCTAACTCTCTCCTTCGATTGAGATTGAAGGCTGTTCGTATGGTATAAAAAGAGGAATCTATTTTATCAAGAAACGAAGCGCGAGGTATAATGATACAACGCGGAAAGTATCATTGTACTCGGTAACGTTTAGTAGCTACTGACGCATAGGTGAATAGTGGCAATTTGGTCGGAGTTAATTTCGGGTGGCTACGTCCCGTCAGAGTAAGCCATGCGTAGGCTTCGATAATCACCGGACGTATCGGAAGAGACCAGATTCCTCTTCTTACTCCGCGAATGTTTGATGATTATTTGCGAAAACTGTAACACAACTGTGTTATAAATATAAAAATTCCATAGTTTGTCAATAGATTGGTTTGGCAATAGATTGTTTTGTCAAAAGACCAGTTTATCATAATATTTCATAACTTGCCAAAAGAAAATGGATTCAGTGCTCTACTATCGGATCTTCTAATAAAAATGGATTAGATAGAAAAAAATAGGCCGGCGAAGAAAATAAGAAGAAAGTTAATTATAATATTTGACAGAAAGCGATAAGTGTTTTCCTGTTTTCCTTCAACGTTAAATTACATACAAGTGTCTTCAGGTATCATTGATAATAGCAAAATGATACGTTCCGTTTAACGGCAGCACATATGCAAAACGAATGAAGACAGATCATACATCTTTTTCGTCTTTTTTGTCTTTTTCTAAAATAAAAAATACAAGTGCATTTAATACTAGTACCATGATGAAAGAAGACAAGGTGAAACATTTCCGTGGATACGCAGTCGTCCAACATGATGGCTCGCTCTTTGACTAATAAAAAATTGGCTTCAAATTGTAATAGCCAGTTGCAAATTGACTGTTTATTTTGAAGTAATAATTTTTATCTGTCCATTAAATTAAGATAACTATATCATCTCATATATCATATATATGAGGTAATATAAAATATGATATATGAGATGATATAGTTATCTTAATTTAATGAAAAGATACCTTTAAAATATGTGTGCGCGTAATCGTGAGTTTTGTGAAACCAAACGTATGTAATACTCGTTCTCACCTCGCGTATGCTACAAGAGAATAATGATACATTATTATGTAACACTCAGTGACACATACCGGTACTTTGTTTCAGGGAAATAACGGACCGTACACGCAGCGTATAATGTGTAATACGAGCAATGAAAAATTAGTACACATTAGCAGTATACATTACATATACCGTATCAAATTTAGCTCTAGCTATCAATTCTATCTACATATATTACGTACACATATCATTTGGAAAATAGTCCAAATAGTTGTAGAGAAATGTCTATAATTTATAAATGACTCGGAAGCATATTTATTGACATTACGGTAATTAATACGTCGATGTGAATTGATGATGTATTAACCATGATCTGATTGCAAATAAAACGAAGCTTCCATTATCGATGGAAGAAATCGGTATTTAGAAACAATGCAAAATACAGCATTCGGATTATTATTATGATAATCATACTTTATCATGTTGCGGCTTACGAATCGATGAAATTCCTTCAGTGGCGATAACGATTGTTCGCAATAGACGATTCTGCACTTTAATTGGTAATGGTAGAATTAACGGTTACAGAATTAATAGACCGTTAGACAAACATTTATCGATGTGATACATTGCGATATTATTCCCATGAAACATTTATTTCTATAAATTATCCAAGAATTTTATCTTATTTTCTTCCAAAATTAATCTGAAGAAAGCAAAATTTTTTTAAAACAACAATATTAATTTTATTTTTAAATAACTTGTAGATTAATTTAATTAAAAAATATTTAAGTTTTAAAAATATAACATTAAATATATTGAATTACGACTAATTAACAATTCTATTGTACATAATTGGATAACAAAATAATTATAGTTAATGTAGTCATATAGCATAAATATATAGTTATATAAATATGTACATACATATCACACTCCAATGTATAAAATATAAAAAACTAATCCGAATCAATATAACTTGTAAAATAATTTTCACAGAGAACATAAATGGATATAATAATATATTTATTATATCCATTATATATTTTTATTATTATTATTATATAATTATATATTTTTATATGAAATATTTATATATATAGACTTCTATAAGATGTCAGTCTTTAATAATATCTTGTTCAGTGCCTAGTAAAAAACAATTTATTGTTATCATCTGGGTTTAATTATTATTTGTACGAATGATAACTGAAAAAAAGATATTATAGTTTCATGGCAATATGATATTATTGTGTAATCTTATTTATGAAATATGTATAATATATAATAATAATAATAATAATAATAATAATAATAATAATAAATTATGAATTTAATACTGTATTAAGAGACAATTATTTATGATAAAATCAAACGATTTATATCTATAGTCGATAATATCGATAATATCGATGTTCAGTTATCCCTCGGACCCCATTGATAGTATTTGCTCAAGATTAATGGTTTGTAACAGTATCTGTTCGGGATCTGATAAGCGATAAGTAAGAAAAAATGGACATTAAGTTTTAAAATAGATTTGAAACTTACAATGAATTACCAACTCTACTGTATAATCGGCTAATAAAATAATTATAATTAATGCAATGTTGATATAATGTGATCTATATTTTAACGTACAAAATTTAAAGAATTTATTTTAGTCAATGTATAACTAATAAGATTCGATTAAAAAACAGTTAGCTGTAGATAAATTTTCGTGGTTTAAATAGCTTCGGTGGATAAGAATGTTATTATCGACTACCGACATAAAGTTTTCAATCGTCGATATAAATGTTTAAATAATTAGTTTATAATGCGGTAGTTTGTAATTTATTATTCTATAGATGCTTTATAAATAAATATATATTATACGATGCAATAATATTGTGTATTATTGCGAATATATTTTTTTTATAATTATCATATATGATCAAAGAAGAGGTGGATAAAGATAATAAACGTAAGTTTAAAAAAATCATATATGATCGCAGTGTATGTATCTGTAAAAAAACATGAGAATAACAATAAATCGCAAAGAACACTATATTAATTATGAACATCCAAATTTGGGCAGTTACAAAAATTTTGATAAAATTATCGGTTCTTAATAATCACTTTATCAATGCTAATGCAAATTAAATTTGCAATCAAGAAACTTGCTAAAGCAAGTCGAATTATGCAAATAAAATAAAATAATCGGCTGCCAGTAGTTAATGAATTTTATAATAATAAAAAGTTATTAGGCTGAGATCTTTATAAAGAGATATCCACTAGATATCATTACTTGTGTTACAAACAGAGATTATACAAATGAAAAAAAACATATATAGACGTATAATTATATATGAACATTTTTCTTTTCCACGAAAATAAATTAGGCACACGAATATTCAAAACATATGTAGAAGACTCTTGATCGTAAAATTATGGATAGCTGTAGAAAGAAGTAATGATGTCTCATGATTAGTTAGAACTATCCATCGAGAGATAAATCAATCAATTTCTGCGCGCTTTGTCAGCCGACCTTCTGCAAGGTCCTCTAGAGAGTGAACGCAGGAGGACTTTGTAGCTGGAATGCGTGACTCGACGATTTTATAACCCGCTTTCAATTATTCTTGGTGCTCCTGTTTCGTTCGCCTCACGCCATTGCTGCGGAGAAGGAGAGGAAGAGGGAAATACTGCAGTGCGAGCAAAAGGCACAGAGGGTCCAAACGCTGCGACGTGTCGCAATGCGTTTGTATCCTTACCTCCTTTCTTGCCCGCCCACTCTTTTTCTCGCTTCGCACGTGATTTATTCGACGTCAGATATACACGTACAATCGCGCGCGCAGTCATGAGGAATAAGGAGATCTGATAATGGTGTGCGTAGCTAGACAGGAAACGCGTCTTTCCTAAGGACATCCACCCCAACGAGCGGACAATTTGTTTTGGCTCGTTTGCTCGCTCCGCTGAATTCAGAACGATAAGTTGTCTGCGAGACATTTAACTTGCTAGAAAGCAGTAGATTTCTTGTTCGCCAATATAAAAAGACTTCTAACTACAAGATAATATGTTATCATAATGTCAATTGAATTAATGTATCCAGGAGGGCTACAATAAGACTGCAATATAATATTTAATAGAAATACAACATAATATTTTTCTTATTCAACCATCTCAATTTGTAATAAAATTTAAAAGTTCTCAGTTTTAATCATAACCTTTTAAAAGAACAGAGCTCTTTATTATTTTTTTAGCATTAAAATTGTTTATGATAAAAATAAAAATAATGTGCCATTTGATTAAATTTATTCTTTATATGTATGTGTTAGATTATGCAAATTATAACGCATTCCTTGCATTACAAGCTTAAAGCGTTGCCATAAAATGATGTGCATTAAAACAGATATATATTATAGATATATATCAGATAGATATCAACAAACATAATTTATTTGAATGTAATATTGATTGATTTTTCTATAAAATCTAATACTATTTATTCGATAAAAATTTTAAAGCTATCAGTATATCAGTATATTATCTATATTCAGTTGTATTTGTGGACGATTTGTGTGAATGGATTACAATTGTTTGTCTGGTTTCACAGATAGTTTCAACTACATAGATACATTGATACTATTTGATATCTTTACAAAAACACGTTTATCTCTTTTCAGACTCCACACGATGATACTGGCTCTGTTGATACCTATAATCGGATTTGTGGCAGCAAATCCTCTTCCAAACATATTGAACGACCGAATCCCTCAAGTTCAAAAAGCGCTTTCGCTTTCCACGGAGAATCGTTTGGACACACTGAACGATAGCTCGGACAAAATAAATGAAGCCGTAGAAAATATGAATGGGACTCTACCAGTCCCGAAGCATACAGTCCATTATCTCAAAGCTTCGGAGACAAGTGAGAATGAAGAAAATAAGAAAAGAGTACAAGGACGAAAACATAAATCTATATTTTTAGATTATCCTCTGATACCGCATATCTTGCATTATCCGAGGACATACGAAATCGATTACAACGACAACTCGCAGCTGACAACGGAGGATAGATCGTCGGGCGCGTCTAAGAGATACCAAGAGAGCGATATCTTTTACATCCGACTCCCGCCCGTTCCGTATATGTTTGTACCTGGCCTCGGATACATCTCGCAATCACCTACGTACTCGGGCGCTTCCCTGAAGCCCCAGATACCCTTTGTGCCGCAAGTAGTCCAGCTACATCACCAGCTACACGTGAGACCTGCACGACCTCAACCGGCCTCTCAGCAGACCGTTAATCCCTTCATCAAATTGCCTATAGACTTCATAAGCAATGGCAAGCCCACCTCTGTCTATCAATGGCAGAAGAAGCCTGGCAAGAAGCCAACCGACAGTCCAATCACGAACCTGGACAACCTGTCAGCCGACTTCGTGAACAACGGTAAGCCGACCTCTATTTATCAGTGGCAGGCGAATCTCAAGCCGGCAAAGAGACCGGATGATTCGCTTAACAACCTTGATATGGGACCCTACACCTTCAATGGCAAGTTGACCAGCATGTATCTACTTGAATCAGACGACTCTACCTCGATGCATCAATCTATTAGACATCCCAATACTAAAACGCGATTAAATTCAGCTGATTACGTCGAAAGTTAGAAACAACGACAATATAGGAAGAATTTGTACTGTCTCTTCGAGTGACAAGCATCTGCGAGTTGGTGAGCACATTTAATGTCAACTAGTTCAACTTTTGCAGAAGTGAATTTGATTATGGTAACGACCAAGTTTATAGTGATACTGTAATATGTGGTAATATTATTCGTGATATAATATCGAGCAAAGTTTCAGACCCATAATTAACATGTTACGTAATTCATAATTTATAATAGATATTTATAAATTACCATTATATTAATAATATTCATCGCCTGATTGGAACCATTATGCTGAAACTAATTACAAAATTTTCGCATTACAAAAATTATTTCGCTCAACCGAAATAATATTTTAATTGAAGCAATGTTTTCAAGAAAATTATTATATTACATTGTGTTATTATTGATAATAACTTAAATAGAATTAAATAGGATTAGTAAAATAAAGATATTATGCGACGTGATTTTGCAAGTATTGTACAATAATACTTTCAATAATTAATATTTCATGAACATTTTATAAAATATGCAAGAGATGTATAATTTTTAAAAATATTTATTTTTTAATTTTATATTTTTTACGTTTCTATAATATATTATTATATAAATATATATAATATATAATATTGTGTTTAAGAAAATTGTGTAAAAGATTATATCATTTAAAGTTTTAGTTCGTGTACATTACCGAATATTTATATTTATTGACGCAATACTCATTGAGTTTGTAAATATGTGAAATATATGTAAAAATGATTTTAAGAACGAAAATACACGTATTATTTTTAATCCCCCCCGTTATATATTACAGCAAAGCATATTTCCTACACTTCGTCTCTTATAACAGCAAATATTGACTTGGGACAAGGTTTGGTCAGATTGTCTGGACTATATCCTGCCTGATTGCAAACATGCGCAATTCATTCAGATTAGACACGTGAGGGGATTTAATGTCAAGATTATTTTAATGTGATCTGACTTTGCTACTTCATGTAAAAACATTATGTATATCTGTAATATGTATATCGTGCATATATAAAGTGTATGAATAAATTTTATATGACACAAATATATATTAATTACAATTATATTACATATAACACATAAATATTATTTCAATTACCTGAGATAATATATATCATATTATTTGTAACGTTATTTTGATAAACGATTTTAAATAATTTTATCTTGAAAGATAAGATACTAGGTAATATATAGGTCCAGATTATTATAGAAATCTCTATATTTCTTTCATCTTAATTTATTATATAGACAAAATTTGACGAATAAAATGTTATTAAAACCGTTCGTGAGGATACTAGTCCATAGATTTTTGTTTGTACACCCTTAGTAAAGTTATAAACAAATAAAGTTTGTTGTAAATAAAGTGGTTTAATTATATTTAGTTTAAATATATTTAATTATATTTAATTATATTTAATTTAAAATTAAGTTCGTGGTGTTAAATGTGATTTATTTTTCAAAATATTAAGCTTTTATATTTAACCAAGAAGAAGGATAATGTTTGACTGCAAACTGGTTATATAATTTCTTTATTTATGTCTACAACGTTTCGACCATTGGTTCTGGTCCTTTTCAAGTGTGATAATATATTCTCAAACAGCATTACATACTAAAAGGAAAGATGTTACATTGTTAAATCGCGCTATAATTTTATAATATATTTATTTACAACTTACAGAGGCTGCGTGTCGAATAGAGAATACATTACCCTTCTTCTTGGATTTTTAATCACTGACGAAGAGAAGATTTTCTTCATATAATTTTATATTTAATTTCTCCAAATTCCTACCTTCCTATATTTCTTATCTATTTTCCTACTTGTATTTTTCGTATATTTTACTCGTCGATGTCGTACATTTAATTGGTAAGAAAAAGTAATATCAAATTTGTCTTATTCCTCATAGCAACTAATTATCGTGTAATATACATTCGGCATACGTATACTACTAATTTGTTCAAATATATACATATCTGTATTTGAAGACTACGTTGTGAAGACTTGTTAGGTAAGAAATCAGGAACGCTGCCACAACTTAACTTCGCCATCTTAACTTCGTTTTCGTTTCATTCGCAGAACGCGGCGGATCAGCTTCGGGACGAGTGATCTCATTTAACTGGTAAAAATGATATCTACATATAACATTGCAATTATTATTTACTGTAGTATTTATCACATAGTATACATTTGATTCTCGGATATTGATGTTTCTTAAAAATACATACTTTTACGGTCGAAGATGCATCACGCGGGAAATCTGCCTGGAACACTACTGGAATACACCTATTCGTAAAAGTGCAAAATAGTAATCATAAAGCCCGTATCAGACTGCTGCAGATTAAGGTTGCATTCCAAAACGTCTTATTTGAGGAAAATTTTACTCAATTTCTATAGTATATGTGACGTGAGTATACGCTATAGAGTATTGAGTAAAATTTTCTTCAAATAAGACGTTTTGGAATGCAACCTAAGATTAAGATTGAATTGAAATTTGACCAATCATAATAACGAAAATCAATTTCGAGTTTAGTAAGCTTTGCTCCGATTGATCAAATTTCAATCTCAATCTTAATCTGTAGTCTAATACGGGCTTAAAAAATTCGAGCATATAGTATTTGCTACTCGAAATACGGAAAATGCATCCTCGCGAAGTTAACAACGCGACGCGTAGCGCCGCCGCGTCTCTTTTGTCGCATGAAGTTGTCCGCGCGGGAGATGAAGCGCCTGCGCCTTATTAATTCCGTTTTCGGATTATTTGCAGAACGCGGCGGACACGGAGCGGATCCGAAACGAGTAATGTCGTGAGTCGTTCAATTGGTAAGAACAGCGTATATTAACTTCGCATTTATCATTGCAGTATCGATCGCGTATCATATTTAGATATTAATAATCGGACACGTATTTCGAAAGGCTAAAGATCTATCGCACGAATCTATCGACGCTGTGTCGCTCTTGTCGCGTAACGTTGATCGCGCGGGAAACGAAGCACCTGCGCCATATTAATTCCGTTTTCTTTCCAGAACGCGACGGACACGAGACGGATCGGCTCCGAAATGAATGATGTCGCGACAAATCGTGAGGTGACCATTTTATAATTGAAATTATTATTTATAATTGATGGAAATAATTGCTCGTTTGCACAATAATGCATCATATTTGGTCGTATAATGTATGAACATTTATTATGTGTAATATATTGTTTAAATAAAATAAAATATTTTAGATTATATTTTAAGATTAAAATATTTAACAAAATATTTACGATATGTTTAAAGTTTATATTTATATATATATATATAATATATATATAATATATATAATTAATTTTTCTAAGCATTTAAGATATAGAATAATGTAAATTATGTCAGGATTTTTCTTACTTTATAAAAATTAATAATTTTATGTAAGAATATGTAAAATTTGTAAATATGTAAAATTTTATGTAAATTAAAATCTTAAAAAGCATATTTAAAATATTTTTTAATCAAAGTATTATTATTATATTTTATTAAATTTATAAGTATTACATATTTTTTAAGTTAAAATAAAAAAATAAGATATTTGCGTGCAAAAATTATTGTTCAATATATTTATTTTAACATTATTTTTATTTAAATATTTATGTTACAGATCAAATCTTGTATATAACTTCGCTGTTACGTGATGTGATTAAGAAAGAAATTTATATAAAAGAATCTGAGAGAAGGCTGAAAAAACCTAGGAAAAGCATCGGGCGTCAGTGGAGCAACCTTGTGGTAAGCATTATTGCAAGATTAGTCGTTTTATTTTAATAACTTAAATATAATAATTAGAAAAAAATTAGTCTGAAACTTTACATAAAAATTTATTGTTTTACAAATCTTTTTACAAGAATTTATTAATTATAGATATTTAAATATAAAGCCATTGAAAAATTCTATGCATATAAGAAATATCTTTTGAATAATTAATTATTTTGAGTGCCATTTTAATTCAAATTTTATGTTTGTATGTTACAGAATCATCGTAGCTACGTAGCTGAAAACTCCACTGTTGCGCATCTACTCGGTGAGTGACAAAAAGCATTATTAATGGGGTAGTAGAAAAGTGTATGAGATATTAACTTATATATCATTATAATTGGATTAAAAATAAATATAAAATTTTTGTTATCTTGAAATGGGTATGGTATAAAGAATTATGAGATTTTTAGATATCTTATAAAAGATATCTAAAGATGTATTAAATATTTCATCTCGGACTTGTTTTGTTATTTATTAATTTAATATGCTAATGTGCATATCATAAATTAATAAATAACTTACACTCAGATATAATATATATATGTATATATAAATATATTAATAGAATCAAAATAAGAATATGTTTGAGAAAGTTACTAAACTATACTTGTTCCAAATATGTTAAAAATAATATACTATGAACTTAAATAAAACAATGTTAAAGTAAAGTTTTTTTTTCTAGACACACACAATATAACTCAGATAGAAACCAAAAGAAAATATTTATATATCTAGAATTATTAATAATTATTAATTATTAATAAATGATTAATAAAGATAAATAGTTCCAGATGTCAAAAAAAGATTTTGACAACAATTTGGTTGATTATTTTAAAGCTGAAATAAATGAAAAGAATAAGAAATATAGTTTGAAATAAAGTATTGAAAATAAAATAACTGAAATTTTAAAACTAAAAGTTCTTCTAAAGATTTCTTTAGAAGAAGAGGGAAAAGTTATTAAGTGAGTCAGATATGTGTTTCATTTAATCCCTTTCTCAAATATATTCATCCGAGATTAAGTATTTTATAAACTGTAGTCAAACAATATTTATAAATACTTTCAGAATGTGTGTATAACCAGAAGCATTATACATATAACATTATACATATAACATGTATAACTCAATTAATTTTTATTTTTATAAAGTGTCAATTTATACAAAATGTAGCCTATCCATATCTAATCAATTAACGAATTGGTTTTATAATAAATATTATAAAACTAAACAAATTAATGATATAAGATAAATAATTGAATTCGTGAAACAGAGAAATTTTAAAAATATAATTATCAATGGACATGTTAAAATTTCCGTCTTAATGAACATATTTGATTTTAATGTATATGTATATATTTTTTAAATAAATATGTTAGCCAATAATTTTTATAATACTACATTGAACAACATAATAAAGAAATAAATATACACATATATAATATTGAACGATAATAAGAATGATATTTAATAACTACATTAACTACCATTATCTTTTTTAAATTTTACATTATTATATCTGAATTTCTTATTTGATATTTGCGATTCTCATTTGATTATGCATTTGAGATTTGAGATAATCAATCGGCTAAGAATGTATTGAAAAAATTATAAAAAAGATTTGATACATACATTGCGCGTAAAGTTATTTTGAAAAAATAAAGATTTAAGAAAAAGAATTTAAGAAAGAGCAAGAATGTTATTCATATAACTTAAAAAAATTCTTAAATTTTCTAATTCAAAATTTTTTAAATTTATTCACTTATTTCCTCAGGGGCTTACGTTTTGATGAGTACGGAATTGACTTTCTCGGGGTCAAGATATTGAATGACCTTACCCAAGCTCAATGTCTTGACCTCAGGAACGCCAACTCCCGTACTTGAAATGAAGCCAGATATGATTACTTATATTTTCAACCTATTAAAATATGGAACCTGGAAGTATAAATAATAAAGACATGTGCTTATATATAAATACTTCGGTAAATTAGTTTAATAGTGATTTGAAATTAATTTGTGAAATAAAAGAAGAATAAAAGAAACGAGGTAGAACTGCGAAACATTAACGAATCAACAAGATACACAAAACAAAAGAAGAAATAAGTAGTACAGGTGATAATAATTGCGGAAGAAAAATTATGATATACTAATCAAAGAATGGACAAAAAGAACAACGACAAAGGATAGATCATAAAAGTACATAGATAAAAAGAAATCAAGAGACAGTCTCGGTGAGATATTGCATCAGTGAAAAAAAAAAACAAGGATAAGAATAACGATTACACATAAGGGGAGGGAGGCTCTTAAGATTTTATAAACAGTTCAAAAACATAAGATAAACCAGATTCTATGCAGGCTTCGTTTTTATTCCATACCAAATATAATTGTTATTGGAGAAACCTTAAATAAACTTGAAATTTTTCTCAACTATATATTTTTAATTTGAAGTTTAAAACAAAATCTTCGGCAAACAGACTAATTTATAGAGGCCTTTCACCACCCCCGCAGACTTCAATCGGCGGTCCTCTTTTCTCTGAAGATGTGTGCTTTTCTATCATTTATTATTTTTTCTTGTAATAGAATTTACAATGTATAACAATGTGTAACAATTTATCACATTAAAAAGAAGAAAATATACAGAATTATAAAATACATTTGTTAAAAATTTTCTTTTGAAATATTTACCTATAGAGGCCCTCCACCACCCCCGCCGATCTCAATCGGCGGTCCTCTTTTTTTGGATAAAAAATTTTTAATATTTTTTATCCTTTAAACTTTAATATTTTTTATTATAAATTTATTTTATATCAAAATACAATTTATTTTTTATAATATTTGTACAAATACAATCCAAAAGTTGTTATTTAGAGAATAGAAAATAATATTTCATACAATTTAATAGTACAATACAATATAGAAATATAAAATCAGATATTTACAATATGTATAATATAATATAAAATTAAAAATTATCTTATAGAGGCCCTCCACCACCCCCGCCGATTCCAACCGGCGGTCCTCTTTTCTTTGGATAAAAAATTTTTAATACTTTTTATCTTTTAAACTTTACTATTTTTTATTATAAATTTATTTTATATCCAAATACAATTCTATATAATATTGTACAATTATAATCTAGAAATTGTAATTTAGAGAATAGAAAATAATGTTTCATACAATTTAATAGTATAATACAATATATAAATATAAAATCAGATATTTACAATATATATAATATAATACAAAAAATGTATATAATACAAAAATATAATACAAAGAAATTGCTGTTCAAAATACATAAAAAATAATATTATTAATAATAATATACTCACAAAATTTTAATAACGCGAAAGTATGCGAAAGCGATAGATACGTGTGATAACACAAATTTTATTAGATATATCTGTGCTCGTATATTGAGAAAGGATATCTGATGAATTAAATCATATGTTCATTTATCAATTTATGATTACAGAATTTTTTATGTTTTTATCTTACGTGAGCAGATAAAAAAGGTGTAAATTAGTAAATTTAACTATTATGTAATAACGTAAAGATTAAACTCGTTCAACAAATGATCATATACGAAAAGACCTTAAACAAGCAGGAAGTTAATATTTAAGCTAAGTTTTCTTATTCTCTTGTTCAAATAATTAAATATCATAATGGAAACCCATTATCTAATAGCAAATTAATGCATAAGCAAATGTTTTTAACATGGAATGTTGGATGTGACAGTAGAATTGCTGTAAATTATAAATAGATATTTGATATTTAAATTATAAATAGATATTTCACTATTTCATGACAGATCGGATGCTGCGAGAAAAAGAACTCTTACTGAAAAAATTTTTTAATGATACCAATTTAAATAAATTTTCCCTTCTTGCATAATGATGTTAAAATCAAGGAAACTTATTGTGAGTTATGTTTATGTGTTCTAGAGTAAATTTCCATCTTTCATAATAATTATTGAAACTGTCGAATGTATAAGTGACACCTTTTCCCTAATAGCAGCTAGAATGATATCATTTACATATCTCAAGTAAAACCCCATCTTCAATCCCAGTTTAAAACTGATTTTTCTTCATCTTGTATTACTATTTTCGCAATAATAAGCGATAGTGGTGATATCATTGGAGTGCCAAAACACTGCTTATAATACTGCTTTTATTAACATAAAGTATGTTGAATTTATAATAAATTTCATCATCTGCAGAAACTTTGATTTCGAAATTCTTGTGAACGGTTCTATGTATTCCAATCTGTTAGATAGACTCACTAGGACCAGTACTACCGAGATGTTTGTGAAAAGAGATATTACATCCAGAAAAAATAATATCAGGACTTGCCAATTTTTAACCTGAGTCTTCTTATACTAATATTAATAAAATACATGCGTTATTGTAGCTAATTACATACGGGTACAAAATGTCTCGGGTACCAACTGTTCGAGATGAGTCGAACTCCATAATAGTGGGATTTTAAAGAATTTTATACTGAAAAATCTAGCAATCTGAAAAGCTATTTCTTAAATTATTTTTAATAATTCTTAATAATTTTAATTATTGATATCACACTAATATGGAGGTACCCCATTCGACTCATCTCGAAATTTTTTGTAACCGTATATTTTTAATCATATATTCACAATTTACATCATAAGATTCTAGATCACAGTTTTAAATAACAATTTTGATCTGTACATACGATTCTCAGGTTTACAATTGCCAAGTTCTGATGCTATTTCTTCTGTGGAATATCTCTTTTTACAGCCCGGTAGAACTGGTCCTAGTGAGTTTATCTAACAGATTGGAATACATTGAACCGTTCACAGGAATTTCGAAATCAAAGTTTCTGCAGATGGTGAAATTTATTATAAATTCAACGTACTTGTGTTAATAAAAGCAGTGTTAAAGCAGTGTTTTAGCACTCCAATGGGATCACCACTATCACCTATTATTGCGGAATTAGTAATGCAAGATGAGGAAAAATCAGTTTTAACCTCTCTTCAGTTTTAAACTCTCTGGGATTAAAGATGGTTTTACTTGTGAATGATATCATTCTAGCTGCTATTAGGGAAAAGGTGTCACTTATACATTCGACAGTTTCAATCATTATTATGAAAGATTGAAATTTACTCTAGAACACATAAACATAACTCACAATAAGTTTCCTTGATTTTAACATCATTATATAAGAAGGGAAAATTTATTTAAATGGGTATCATAAAAAAATTTTTTCAGTAAGAGTTCTTTTTCTCGGAACATCCGACCTGTCATGAAAAAGTAAAATATCTATTTATAATTCAAATATCTATTTATAATTTAGATACAGCAATTCTACTGTCACACCCAACATTCCATGTTAAAAACATTTGCTTATGCATTAATTTGCTATTAGATAATGGGTTTCCATCATTATGATATTTAATTATTTGAACAAGAGAATAAGAAAACTTAGCTTAAATATTAACTTCCTGCTTGTTTAATTTTTACGTTATTACATAATAGATAAATTTACTAACACCTTTTTTATCTGCTTACGTAACATAAAAATATATATAAAAATATATATAATGAATTCTGTAATATGATCTATCATATTTTCATTTATCAATTTTATAAATTTTATCACATATCTTTTCTCAATATACGAGCACAGATATATCTAGTAAAATTCATGTCATACGTATTTCGTCGATTTCGCATAAGTTAAATCATTAATATAATAATTTGACTTACTAAATCCAGATAAACGCTAATGTCGAACAGATCTTTGATATGTATATCTCTAAATATATTAAAATGTAAATAATTCAATAAATATTTTCAAAAATAAATGACATTTATCTGGACATAGCATCACATGTCTGTTTTCACATTTATTACATATTTACATTATACAATATATAAAATTACATAATATATACTTGCTATGCTGTATACAAATTTTTAGCTACATACATTTTACAAAAAATAATACGCGAAGGTTAAAAATTTAAAAATAATTTTGAACGTTATTAAATTGTATTCCCCCATCCCTACCCGTATCCCTACCTACCCGTTATAAAACATTATTCGTTAGTTATTCATTTTCCGTATACCTACCTACCCGATTTTTATCTAGTTTTTATTTAATCCTACCTACCCGTATCTTCATCTAACAGAGGACCGCGAGTATCCGAAAATTAGAAGAGTGTGCGCGAATTTGATTTAAATAATTAGGGAGTTTTATACGGGGAGTTTTAATTTTATTATTTGAATCGCGGAATTCAATTCAAGACGGACTTTCCGTCTCTAATTACGTGCAATCGCACGTATGCGACAAAAATCTTATAACCTTACCCTTTCAATACCTTTCATATTTTGATTGGTGTTGTACACCAACCTACCTTATAAGATCCTCTTCGTCTTCTTTCTTCTGGCCAGATTGGTCTTACCTTTCGTTGTTCCTGGCCATAGCCTGGCTTCATAAAGCCAGAAATCGACAGCAAGGAGAAATACTCCTTTTACTACCAACAATCGTTGGCAATAAGCGTAAAATTTCACGCTTTTGTATGATGCGCGAAACACGAACGCGTCGCGAAGGGGCCATTAATTAAATCAATTAAGTACCAAGTTGACAGTTAAAAACAACAATAATTCTATTATATATAAAATATAAATTTTACATTTATTTTTAACTTGCTTTTACGTATATCCAGTAAATATTATAAAATAGACTAGAAACAAAATTTTGAGTTCGAAAAAATCTATACGTGGACAGTGTAATTTTTTATTCGAAAAAATTTGATTGTAAGTATTATCTGAACTTTATATTTAACTATATGGAATATAATTTTTATGATATAAATAACAAAATTTAATTTAAAAATTAATGAAAATTACTAGACGCGTCATTCGATGAAATCTAAGGCCCATATGCGTATTTTCGATTCGAACGATTTGTTGCCGAGTTTTATTACAAAAGCATGCAAATATGATTCAAATAAATAACGTGAGATCCAAAAGGGATAATAAATTTCCTATATTATGAGAATATTATGAGAATCGATTGATTTTCTTTTATAACAACTGATAAGATATCTCTTTATACTTCGTATTTGTTAAAATTATTTTAATATAATATATATCATATTTCAAAATCAAATATTTTTAAGTAAATATTTTTATTATTTTATTATTTTTATTATTTTAAGTTAATATTCTTCGTGAAGACGTCGCGTACTTGTGCCAAAATCACTGCTTGCAGGGATCCGAGATATACAAAAACCAAGGATTAACTCTCATTCTGCAACAGGGTCCTCGATTTTCAACAGGACACCCGTTGAATGTCAAAGGCCCTGTTGCAGAAAGGAATAAATCCCAGATCTTCCGGATTTCCCCCGATAGCCAGGTCATTTCGACAGCAAGTTAACGACGTTCATTTTTCGAATCACAATTACATATAATTTCTCATATATTTTCGTTCTACTAAAATGTTCAATTATTAAGATATATTTTTTCTTATAGTTTTACGGTGATAAACTTTATAACAATATAAAGAGTTTTCGAAACATTTAAATCTCACGTCATATTACATGACTTTATCCAGTAAAAAGCCAATTTCTCAATTAAAAATATATGGATAGGTTAAAAAAAATTAGAGTAAGATCGATATCTTCTTGTTAAAATAAATTTTAGTAATTAATAATTATTATAGCGTTATCTATAAAATAAATTACTCAATAAAACCAAAATATTCTAACTTTTTAAATTCACACTTGTATTTATACGTAATGAAAATCTATAGATCTATTTTGCATCGATTTATACAATATTTAATCTTGGCTAAATATGTGGGAAGGAACAGATAGGTATAAATATAAAAGAAAACACATCCTAACTAATAGGTTCATAATTTTTCTCTATCTATTGACATTTCTTTTTTTATTGCACCTACCTAATATCTTTCTTTATTTTTCCTCCTACTCAAGAAAAATAATAAAAAAATAATTCAAAAAATTAATCGCGAGTATTTTATTTATAAAAAAATTAACTTAATTAACTACATTAATTTAAATAAAAATTTATATTAAAAAAAAATTATTTTTATTTTAACTGTAAAAGCATTGTTATATACTTTACTTTTTGTTTTTCTCTGTATTTTTAAAATATTTATTATAATTCTAAATAATTTTAATTTTTAAAATATTTATTAGAATAATAAGTCGAATTGATTTTAGAAAAAAACTTGAAAAATGTAATCTCTTACGTATTTTGCTAATTTAAATTCGCAAAATAAAATGTTTTTTGTTATATATTTATTTAATTTAAAATTTATTTACAAAACTATTTTAATTACAGAACACGGCAGTTTATCGATTAAGAATGATGAGCTCTTTGCGAGCTCCGTGTGTGCGAAGTGTGCGAGTATTTCCTCGAGCACAGTCGCACGATGTAGAATCATTGATAAACCAAGATTAAATATTTCCGTAATTATTTTTAGCCCATCCATTTTAAGGCAACGAATCTACGAGATTTAATATTTTATACTATAACTTATTATCGTAATATGACATGTATCGAGATACTTCTGCTTTATTTTTTATTTGTCGTAGATTCATAGCCTCAGTAAAAAAATTTTTGACTCACCGACCGATGCGCAACGGGCGGAGTTTATCAGCCACGTAGCTACGATGATTCTGCAACACACAAGTGAAATATTCAAATTAAAGAGGCGCTTATAGTGACGGCAACGTTTCAAAAGATAATTCATACGCGCGGTTAATTCGTCTTTCATAATTAGATTAATTAGGGTAATTTTATTTTCCAAAAAAAGATTTTTACAAGGATAGACTTTAATAAAATTTTAGATAACTTTTCTTTCTCTAATTATTTTTAATTTAAGACATGAAACATTAATTTTCCAAATAAATGAACAAGAACTATTAATTTGACATAGGGGAGGGATGATACTCACCCCAAGGTTGCTCCGCCGAGGCCCGATGTCTCTCCCAGACCTCCGCCTCCTCTCCACATGATACTGTAACACAAAAGAAAGATTCAAATTAAATAAACGCTTAAAACGATTAACATTTTAAAAGATAATTCTTACAGGGCGCAAATTTGCTTTTAGCTTTTTAACAATTAACTTTACCAATATAATTATCTATTTTCTAAAAATGAGATCTTTTCAAGAATAGACTTTAATAAATATTAGATAAGTTTTCGTTCTTTAATTTTTTCTAGCTCGACACAAAACAATACAAATAAATGGAAAGAACTATTAATTTTATACAGAAATGGTACTCACTCGAAGGTTGCTCCGCTGGCACCCGATGTCTTTCCTAGACCTCCTCCTCCTCTCAGAACGTCATTTCTTGTTGCACAAGACACTCGCGAAAACGCGAATAAACTATAAATCGCGCGCGGACTAATCAGTAAAAGTTTTTCGCGCGACATTATACGGCACTCCCGACAAAGTTCACGTGAAAATCTTATTTAGTTAAGTTCAAGTCCTTTAGTCCGATTACTGGAACGGCACTCCCGAAACAAACGCGACGAACCGGCTGCGGTTCGTTTATTCAGTTATATCGACGACGAGGGTACGTTGGCTTCCCCGTCTTTGGATTTTTATCCAAGCAAAACAAGAGTTTTGCTTGGGTAAAAACCTCCGGGTACTGGGCCCTCCCACCGCGCCGAGGTCGTACCCGTGGGAGGGAAGTACTTTACTTTGCAGGTATAAAATCAAGTTATCGATATATAAATATCGAATAAATGAGTATGAAAATTAGAATTGGTGCATTATAAATATTATTAACCGCCACGATTCAACACGCGATTAAAAGCGAATTAATTTTCATATGATGACAATGCATTCGTGATACTGTGTTAAAATTTTGAAATAAAGCAATGTATTATGTTGTTCTTCCGTTACTCAAATTCGCCGAGAGATTCAAACGTTACGTCAATATTCATATCATTTGCGCAGAAACAACGTGACTCGACTCAACTAATTCTAATTAATCAATTAACGAGAAAACCATTTGAAAATATATTCAAAGTACGCTTGCTGTATAATTCGAGTATAAATTACGAAAAACAAGTACAATTAAACAGTCGGCACATCACTGTATTCCGTTATTTAAATCACTCGTGATCCGCATACTTCGTCATAAAAATCGCGCGATTCCATTCGCGTATTATTCCGTACTATCGATACAAAAGCGATGGCCAAATTATTTCCGAATTAACCGAAGAATCCGAAACGCCACGCACTCAAATTTAATTATTCTTCAAGGAATAATGATCGTTAGTAAATTTATTATTAAATTGCAAATAATTAATTTTTAATCGAAATAATTAATTTAATTCTCCGACTCTCTCCTCATTTTAGTCTTTAAACGCGCGAGATACAAACCGCTTCGCGACAAACTGCCAACATCTCGGCGCGTTCGCAAGTAGTGAGGGTCAATCAGTCGCGTAGACGGATAATCCGACGATTAATAGAGCACAATTCACCTTTTGATCACCTGCGGTATCATCGTGAACTTCTATCACGATATATTTTTCGGCGTATTAACATTTCACACGGAGCGATTCGCTCTGATACCTGCCGCTTCGTGTGCGAGAATGATAGCGTCGCGGTCGTGACCTTTGTACTTACGCACATGCGTGGCGCACCGGTACGCAGCGCGCCGGTGCGTAGCGCGCGGAGCGCCGGCGCGTGGAACGGCGGCGCACGATGGGACGACGGCGGTTAGACCGTTTCAATTTCATTTTCTTTTCACTAATTTGAATCTCTATTTCTATAAATTATACGAAATATCTTTTTCTATAATTAATGTAATGACGAGGGTACGTTAGCTTCTCTGTTTTTCGATTTTTATTCCAGCGAAACAAGAGTTTTACTTGGTAAAAACTTCTGAGGGCTACTGCGCCCTCCCACCACGCCAAGTACCCGTAGAAGGGAAGTACTTTACTTTATATCAGATGATATAAAATGATAAAGTTGTCGATATATAAATATGAATAGATGAACTACGAAAATTAGAATAAAATTGATGCATTATAGGAATAAATTAATAACTGTCAGTCTGTCTTTTTTTAAGTAAATTAATTTTGATATGTTAAAATATTATCTAATTTCTTCTTCTAATCTCTTTTTATTTATGCCTAGAGGGGAAGCTATGCAAGAAAGTTAAATTTCTTATAATTTATATATTTACTGTAAGCCATTTTCAAATTGCCACTTCATGGCGATAAATGAGACGTTATACCAATCAGCATTCACAGATCCATCACTGCTAATTAAAATAAAAAATAATTTGATAACTTACAAGTACGATACACAACAGCTGAGTAATATCATATCGGGTTGTAAAGTCCGATGTCTCTCAAGGTTCTTACTTCTCTCGAGTTCGTTCGTTGCACTTACAATGATTGCTTGCTAATTATTGTTAATTATAGTAATTGTGACAATCGCGCGAAACTTTCTATCGATATTAAATGGACGGATATTCTAAATAAAAGAATTAATTAATTTTGAAATAGATAATTGCGTATCTTACACGAAGAGCAATTTAGAGATCTTCATTCTACGACACACAGAACGGTAATGAACTGTGCCGGTGACTTTGCTCGGCGCAGTAACTTCGCTTGAACAATGCGTGTCGTACCTCGACGAAAACAAACATCAAGGCCGCCAGTTCCGATATTTCCTCGAAATATTTTAACATTTTTCAACATAGATTTTTCGTGAACGAGCAAAGTGATATATGTTAAATACAAAACAGTAATTTTATAAGAGAACGATTTTATTCTTTCAACTCACTCTCATTATTTATTAATATTTTCAACAAACACAAAATGTGTTTCTCATATTTTAAACTATCCGCTTGATTAAGCATTGATCAGTTCGTTACCCGCACGTATCACTAAATAAAAGAATTAATTAATTTTGAAATAGATAATTGCGTATCTTACACGAAGAGCAATCTAGAGATCCTCATTCTACGACACACAGAACAGTATTGTACTTCCTGTCGGTGACTTTGTTCGTCGCGATGACTTCGGTTAAAGAAAGCACGTCGTATAAATCGATCAAAACAAATACCAAGGCCACGTGCCAGTCCCGATAGTTTCTCAAGATATTTTAATATTTTTCAATATAAATTTTTCATGCAAATTTGAAAGAGTTGCGACACCGATTGTTTGGATTCGTTTCATTTTCACCGCGTTACGTTAATGGCGACAAAATTCGAAGATGCCGGCAATTTCGCATGATACTATGCGAATCAAGTAAACAACTAATAAAGATACTCAATTGACTGTATTATTAATATTTTAAACGACGAATCGGTCGTCGACTTACGTGACACAAAGTATATGAAATTATCCAGTATTCACGAACACACGATATCGTTACTTAAATCACTCGAAAGATCAATGTCACTGAAACCCTTTTCTCTTTCTTCCGTCGGAGATAAATTATATTGCTTCTGCACGAACAAAGTAAATAAGTCAAAAACAGCAATTTTATAAGAGAAATTTTAAACTTTCAACTTTTTCATTACCATTATTCATTAACATTTCCAGTAAAACACAAATTCCGATCTCTCATATTTTAAACTACGTACCATCCACTTGACCAAGCATTCGTCAGTTCGATACTTGCACGAATTACTAAATGTAAATAAATAGTAATGTAAAAAAAAACTAAATGTAAAGAAATAGTAATTGTGAAATAGATAATTACGTATATTACGTAAAGAGCAGTCCAGAGATTCTATCGCTATGATGCACGATAATGACGTGCGCGGTGCTTTCGATTGAACAAAGCAGGTATAGATATATATATTTATATGTGTATATATACCTGCTTTATTCAATCATAATATACATTAACAAAAATAAATACCAAGCCCGCATGCCAGCATCGATATTATCTCGAAATATTTTAGCGCTTTTTAATATAGACTTTTGCGCAAATTTAAAGCAGTCACAACACCTTCCTCTTTTATTTGGGCTTAAGACTGTTAATCGTCGATGATTGACATAGGTAGAGTGGCGACTGATAATGGACCAATCAAATAAAATCCGACAGTAGGATCTGAAGGATCTGAAGGATCTGTAGGATTTGAAACCTCATTTTCGACTCATTAGAACCGCTGCGACTCATTAGAACCACGGTCGCCACCAAGTGTAGTGTCGAACTCGCGAACATGAAACTGTAGTATTAATACACGACGAAGTGTTGCGACTGCTTATGCGAAGATTGGTCGATAGATTTTCATTTGCACATTCCATTTTTTACATCCATTTTTGCACATCCTTAATAGTAAAGTTAGATAATTTTAGATAAATAAAGCTTTAAGAGTTCTTTTGTTAAATAGTTAAGACGAATAATATACATAGAAATTGGAATAAAATTAAATAATTCGAAACAGTATTAGAATTACTTAATTTTTTACAGAAATTGATAGATTTTCGTTTACAATTCAATTTTTATTGGGAGGGAAGTATTTTACTTTGTATCAGGTGATAAATAGTCAATTGTCGATACATAAATTGTGGCATAAATAATGGCACTTAAATTGTAATATATAAATATCTATTTACATTATATTTATTGAAAGATCAATTTCTAAAAAAAACGTTCAACATTGTAAAGGAAAATTGTATATTTAATGTATCATGAAAGGTACATTAGAACTTCACTACCTACATGCTTGAATGTCAGTTTACGAATGATATGCGGTGACTTCAAACGACCGTGTACTTACTCCGAGCGTCGAGCAGTTAACTTAACCGACGAAATATTCGAGGTAATTAAATAGAGCATTGTTCGCCAAGCTTTGTTTATATTAATTAAAAAACTAAAAATTAAAATACGTTCTACGTGTTGTAAACGAAAATTGTATATTCAATGTATCACGAAATTTTAAGCGGTTTGTTACAAGTTTTCCGTTGCTTGAATCAATCACTTGTTTTTTACATTATCAATCCGACAATAATATGTAACGATAATGTATAAATCACATTTAAACTGACGAAAAAATTCAAAGCTTGTAATTTCTTGTATATTCTTCATATAATTCGATTTTTTACTTACATATCCCTAATAGTAAAGTTATAGACAGAAAAGTTTTAAGAGTGATATTTTTGAATTATACACAATGTAATATACAAATGTAAGTTTGTATATTATTCTCTTTAGTGTATATAGAATACTTATATGGTCAATTACCGAAAAATGTGGTCCCAGAGGCGAGCGACTCGTCATCAGCGCGGCTGTTGCTTGCAGACATTAAAGTAAATGCGTTGTAACGGGTTGTGAGGGTTCTCATCCAGATTCAGAGTGGTCGAGCAAGGTCATAAACAGAGGTCTATAGATCCATTAGTTTCTATGTTTCTTCGCGTCATCTTACTAATTAAAAACTCATTCATCGCTGTTTAACTCAATTTGAAAATTGTTACAATAAAATGCAATAAGAATGTGTGTCCAAATATTGGTAAATTATGGACGTATAAATCGTGAAATTTTAAGTGAATCTTTATTGTTTGATAAGGATATTTTTCTGGTACTATTTCTGCGCGTAAACTTTTTTGCAATAATAATAATAATACTGGTAATGCATGTAAGGAATTTGTATTGATTTGTATTGAACTATTGAACTATGAAGATATCAAGAGTATTATAGGCATTAATAACATATATACATAACATTTAAAAATATGTAACTATTGAAACATCAGTTATTAACGAAATGTGCTGTATCTGATTGCAGATACACTGGCAGAAAACTCCTATCTTTAATACGTTATAAAATAAATAAAAGGACTGGTCACTAATGAACACAATGTAATTCAATAGTGACTTCATGATTTGATTCCTATTATACAGGCAGTTTATTACATCATTACAGTTAATATCGCAATTTATAAATAAACAAATGGTTATATCATAGTAAAGTAGAAGAAATTTTAGAGAACAACTTCAAGGAAAACATTTAAAATGTGATTTATACAATCTTATTAGTGTAAAAATAATTAACGTAGAAGGTTTGAACATTTAAATATATGTATATTGGAAATGATTTTTTATGATACGCAGAAAAACGATAAAAATCTTTCCACGCAATGATAACAAATATTAGTCATTAATATTGTTTGATTAGATCACTAATACTAATTATAAACACGTAAGAAATGCAGGATATGTGGGTTTTTAAGTATTTATAATTAATATCAAAATAAAATGTAGAAACGCTTTAAAGAGCTTTAAATATCTTTATTCGTTACACTAGATGCCTCATTACAATCGAGCGCACTTACGATATCTAGAATATAGAAAAAAATATATATTTAACGTAAAAGATTCTCACGTTAATGCGCGTAGGAGGAAAGATTTACATGTATAAAAACATACATATTGTCCAGTCTTAATGAAGAATCTACCTATAATTATATGAAAACGTCTTATGTTGATCGAGTATTTGATTGCAGATCGATTATGTGATTACAAACGACGAATGCGCGTAGAGAGATGCAATAGTGTCCGCATATTTATTATATTTATAAAAATATATAACGTTAATTCAATGATAGAAAATTTGATTGTAGAATCATAAACGATTCTAGCTTCCCAGCAGGAAGAAACAATTCGACGATCGCATACTTACCTACCGAAAAGTAGTCTTATGTTTAATTAGATTTGTTAAAAGAAAAACAGAAGCTTTAATTACAGTTTAAGATCGAGCTCTATAAAGAAGACTTTAGCTTTTCTGTTCCGTAGAATTAACGTCACGTAAAATCCTTATATTAATCTCAATGAAAATATATAGCATTTTCTACTTTTCTTTAAATCTTGTATAAATAAAAAAGCAGATAAAGAGATAAAGAGAAGCGTATGTTATATGTATATATATATATATTATAATTTGAATGTCACATAGTATGATAATTCAATATTTGTATTATGTGTAAATAGGGTGAATAACCATCCAATAATTAGCCATTCAGAGGACAGACATGGAACATTCAGTCACAATTTCAATAATACTATCGCGTTTTAAGTTAGCAATACCGGAAGTTTCTGCAAACACTCAAGTAAAACAATAAATTGTTTCTATTGTCGGTTTTCTTTTTTTAAGTATTTACTCATAAGTTTTATACATGTATACTTGTCCCTATGATGAAATTAATCGAGCACGTAGCACTGAAACTACGTTTCTAGAAACATGTCAGATTTTCAAAGACTGAGATCACTGCCTTTAGTGCTGAAGGCATCCGTGCATTCTGTATTTGATTGTCGAGAACAAGAAGAAGTTGGGATAATAAGATGAGTGGGCTCATTAATCCTGCATCTGAAGTTTTTTGTTGAAGTTGTGCGGAAGGCAACGCTTTATTCTAGTGGAGGATAATTTGACTTTGCAGCCATGCATTTTCTCGTTTGAGGCAATCAGCGTATTTGATCGTTTCAAACGAGGAAAAATAGACAAAACTGAGTGAACACTAAACGCCCCCATAAAAATATGATTACTTTATGCTTTGAGCATTTACTTTCTCCAATCAAAACTATCGCTCTTTAAACATAAGGAGCTCTGCATGCATCTGGGATTTAACAAGACAATTTTTCTACTTGCAACAAGATTTTTTTAAATATTTAATTCATGTCTAGAAATCTGATGGGAATAGTTTAGTTTTGTTCATTATGTGATGTAAGGTTCAATATTTTAATCGGTGTGACTAAACGTGCTGTGACAGGACAACTGTTGCGAAACTGTCGTTTCCTGATGATACTTCAGTCTTATAAATATTTTAAAACTGTTCGATACATATCGTTTTAATAACAATTATAGTAAAAAATTTTAAACAAGATTTTTTGCTTTTTAAAGTTGTCTTTTAAAATAACGTATTTTTAAGAAGAAATAGACGCATGTCACTTTGCGGAAATTTTTGGTGTTGCCTATACAATAGATACAATGGATACTAATTACTGTTATGTTATATTATATAATAATTATATTAATAATAATTATATTAATAGATATAACGCTTTTGTGAAAATATGATATGCTTAGATTCTTTATCCACTTGCCAGTGGAACTAACAAAATACAGTTATTGCAGCAATGCAAATATAAACATCATTCGTGGTTTCATTGCAGTTGGATTGCCCGAATCGTAATGATATCGTAAAACCAAAAATATGCGAAAGAACGGGTTAGTTGTCGATGATGAAACTTGTACTTGCTTTTCTAATATTTGCTTATCGACGTCGTTCGTAAAAAAGAGATGTGTATTTAACAAAAATAAAACTGTTTGCAGAATGCATATGGTCTTGAATAAGAATGACTCTATGCAATATAGGCATGAAAGTCTCTGTTTCTCTCTTCTTCCTCTCTTTCTCTTTCATTTTTTCTTCTTCTATCGTTGTCAATTCAAACGGCGATCTCTGATCCTGTACAAACAAAGTAGTACGCATCTACTTAAACTAACAGGCTTGCGAGTCACTTAAGATATTACACGATTATGCACAGTTACACGAACAATTGAGGATTAAGGTAGAAGGGGATGATAGTATACTGGCTTGCGACTCTTCTCCATGATGTAGAAAGCTTTGGGCTTGCCATTTCCGGGGAAGTTCTTGTGGATGCTGGTGGAACCCGTCTTGGTGGTGATTGGCGCGTAATACGACATCGCAGCTTTTTTCCTATGCTTCTTCATCTTCGGCACAGTGTTCCTCGAGCCGTGAAGTTCATTGGTCAGGTGGACCCTATGCACATTCAAATCATCCAGTCTATATGCCTTGTTACCGACGTCGTTTTTTTTCGTCGACTTGAATTTCGTATTGTCATTGTCGTTGCTCGGATAGCTAAGTCTCTTATCATTGTTTCTGACGTGTTTCATCATCGGTGACTTTTGGTGCAAATGAAGTTTGTTATCAACGGCATGGTATTCGTAATTCTTGCTGTTTGTATCGAGCGGATAAAGTTTATTTAAAATGGTTTTTGTAGACGACGTTTGCTGTTGCTTCTTCATATCCTCCAATCTTTTTCTAGTCTGGTCGATCCTGAGTTGACTCAGTTGAAGGCGCTTCTTCTCCGTCATTTTCTTTACGACCGGTAAATTCCAATGATAAATCTTGGCAGGTTTGCCATTTCCTTGGAATCCCATTGGAAAATTCGGACCGGTCTTGGTCACTTTATCGTCGTTGACGGATTTGTGAGGCTTTGTAATGGTATAGTACGGGGGACTAGCCGGAAGCTTCACGATGTAAACGTGGCTGTCACGGTGTCCGTGACGACGACTGTAAGCCTGATGTATGCGCGTTTGCGAGTTGAGTCCCGGTGGTTCAGGCCCGGCCAATCGCTTCTTATGATGCCCGTCGGGTATTTGAAGAGGTGTCAGTCCGAGTCGGTTTAGAACAGCTGCGTTGCTTGTATGAACTGTCTCGAAACTTTCCTCGGAAGTAATTGCGGCGGCGTTACTACTGAAGAGGAATATCAGTAGTGAGCCACTTAGAAGAAATAATCTAAAACAGAAATAATATATCATTGTTATATATCATCATAAACTTAAAAATCATTCCCATCATGTATTATTACCATCATTATGTATATTTTTTATATTAGTGTAGAAATAAATTTATGGACAGTAATGAATTAACTCAAAAACTGCTATATAAATATAATAATGAAGAATAATAATTTCTATGAGAATTATCCCAGCAAGCACCAACTAGCAGTAACATGAATATTACAATTCCCCACTCAGCAATATAAGTGTAATATAATACATGTTGTACATACATTGTTGAGTAGGGAATAATACTGATGTAATGTTACTGTTAGTTAGTATTTGCTAAGATTTGTTGCGTGCAATTGATTCGAAAAAACTATATAAACGAGATTCCAACGATGTCGCAAATACATAATGTCCGCTCGAGATCTAGATGAAGAAGAGGTAGGGTTACGCCGACTTAGGGAACGATTCATCATGAGTCACGATTGCCACGTCGCGCGAAACCAACGAAAGAAATTTAACCGCAAGCGTTAGTACGAGGAATTCGAAGAGAGAATTAACCATCTCGACCGTTCGTAAACCTGGTTACGCGTGGAAAAAATTTTAATGAGAAGGAATTTCAGTGCGAGCGTGAAAGTGATGACTCTCTGCCAACAAGGTGTCTAGAAATTTTACGAGGTAAAGAAGGTGAGAAACCGACAATGCAAAAACATCATGACGATGAATACACGTCAATTTGCTCTGCTGTTAAGAACTGTCCGTCGCTGGACCGCGCGATGAATTACCCTTCCTATTTAATTACTTGTTACAAGGATGAAGTATGTTAATTATTCGGCGTGTCTCTTATGATAAGAGCGTTATGTATGGCTATGAAGAAAACATCATTTCAACAGCTTATCATCTATGAATTATTTTGATATTCACTAAAAAAAAGCATCTCTTAATTAAAAAGGCATCTTCAATAATAAATCATATAAAAGTGATTACACTGAGATATTTTTCCTGAAGGAAGACTCGAAAATAAATTTGTAACATATGTAAAAGCAAGCAAATGATCATATAGAATTGCAAATGCATAGCAATTTTCCGTTGAAAAAAGGGAATGAAATATTCAATGACTCGAGTGACTATGTTTGGTAAGCCAATGTTCATCGGTCTTGGAAGTTGGAACGTCCGTCATGCAATAGCCATAAATTAATATGCCAGCCGGACGACTCCCTCGTTGTGAAATTATTCCTCCATCCAGCAAGGTACTTGACGTGGTCATTCACAACGACATGACGCTCGTGCTGCGTCTGAAGGAGATTCAAAGAGAAAAGGTGAAATACGATGGAGGAGGAAAAAGGTGGAGATGGAAAAGGAAGATTGTGTTGCTTGTGCTTGTGTGAAAGATGATCGAATGTTTTTCACAGTAATTAGGAATAATTAATAACACACGTTTTATTAATTATTCTTGCAATTGTGACCTTCAGTGAAATATGATGAAAACTTCCTAAAATTTTAAGTGAATAAAGGGAAAATAAACAATATTTATAATATTTATGTCGTGTGTAGTTATCACTGCACCACACTTGACGCATAAAACCGAGCTATTGTCGTAGAATGTCGAGATACTATTTTATAAATAATTTTATTATTCTATAAAATACGCGGAACTATTTTCATCTTGACGTGAAGGTATTGATCTATGGAGATCTAGTTGTGTAAATAATGCTCCAACATTTTCAATTTTATTCATCAGGATTTTAATTGAAATATAAGTAATATACCAACTTTAAAGTCAATACACATAATTACATTTCAATTGCTTAGTAATAATAGTAATTACGAACTAATGTGACTAATATGCCATTATATACCAGCAAACACTAATTAACAGTAACAGTTATATTATAATTTCCCATACTCAATAATGTAATTGTGATATAACATACGCGTTATATTGTATTTATATTATCGAGGAGATTAACATTGATGTTATATTACTACTTACTGCTAATTGGTGTTTGCTAGGATAAGATGAATTATGAAACAGAATACTAACAAAAAATAGATAAATACCTTCTTTCCTATATTTTTTCTATGATTCTATTCGCTATTCCGCGTTCAAGTACGGAAAAGCACTTGGATATTCGAGGAAAACAGTGATGCGCTGGGGCTCAGAAGAACGCGGAAGAGGATTCGATGCTCGAAGAAGAGAGTTCAGATTAGCTTGACGAGAGGAGAACTCGAGGAGTGTGAAGAAGAATAAGAGGAGCGGAAAGTAACCGCAGAGTGCGAGCACGTGCACGTGCACAGGTATGCGTGAGAAAAGCTCACAGTTGGAAACGTATCGGTGGAGAGATGGAGAGGCAACGCCTGGCCGGAATGACGAATGAAAAGGGATACCAACATTGGCATCTCGCGGCGATCGAAGATTAATCTTCATGATCATCCGTTCGATCGGAGCGGTGGCAGCGCACGGGCTGTCCGTTTTACCTTTCAACTTAACTCGATCTAACGATCATGGGATATCAAATGGTTTGATTCTCTTTTAAAAGTTATTGGCTACTCTAACTACGCTAATTTTTACCGGCCTCGTATGTCGTCGATTTACGTACATGTAAAGCATGTTAATGCGTTCGTATGACCGTATACGTAGGTACGTTAGGTACTTCAAATATTTATCAAGAAACCCAAGTCTACGGTCTACGACCCTTCGTGTCTGCGAGGTGTGAAAAGCACATTTTGAAAGAAGTTGCTTTTCAATGGTCATTTGTTTATGGATCATTATATTTCGCATACTCTTGCTATGTAATAGATAAGCCTCTGAACTGACTACATATCTTGTATGTCATTCGCGCGAATACGACACGTGCAACATGAATGCAATATCTGTCCTCGTATAAATGAGATGTTTTCTATAGAAAATGTATGAAAGAGAGGCTAGATCGTTAGATTAATATGTAGCGATTCTTACGTTTAACTCAAGACTTGAGATAAATTTTCTGTGTATATCCGTACAATTATTTTTTTAACAACCCAATAAACAATGGGAAAAGTTTGAAATAATTAAAATTTTTTCATTAAAAATTTAAAAATTTCTGAAAGATATTTTAAAAACATTAAATAAATCCCTTTTTATTTAGTAAAAAACGTTTATTTATTTTAACGTTTATGTAAAATAAATATTTAATAAAAAATATAATTTTTGGCAATAAACAAATCAATTATACAACGTATGATTTGTTGTTACTATTTATTGACTAACTTATATCGCGATTATATTTATACAACCGCGAACATATACTGCATTTGCGAAGCACTCTTGCTTGACCTAGATAAAAAGAAATAGTTAGGACATATTCTTAAATTTCAATGTATGGAATTTCAACGCTTTGACTCGAACTGCATTTATCATTTATCATTTTAACATGATGCAATTAAGTTCTTCCTTTCTATCTAAGATAGATCTTGCCATCCATCCTGTACGGGACCGACAAAATCTATTCACTTTCAGACTCGAGACAAAGTAAGTTGGAGTTTCTGGACTTTAATTTCACGCGATGGTGCTCTTCAGATTTCCGTTTCACCTGTCTTGTAATTTACAAAGTATCATGTACAATTACATAAGAAATACTTAATATGTATTTTCGCATTTGTTTTGAAGTTAAAATAGATGAAAAAAATATTGACATGAAAACATTAATATTTTTGTATTTTGTATCAGATAGCATTACTTCGACAACTTTATTTGTGATGTAAGATGAGATTCCAATATTCCGTCCCTCCAGGCCAAATTGTTTGGCTTTTGGCATTTTTGCGCCAAGAGAACGACCTGTTGGGGATATATATATATATATATACCCACGTAATATTCTTCAAAACTACAAACTTGCATGCGAACTTAATTATATCAATTAGTGTATTAGTGCATGCTGCAAATTACTCTTCGGTTTTCTTAGTCTGCTTTAATTATAATTTTCTTCCCTTGCAAATAGTTTGAGAATTTAATCATTTGTAATTGATTATTTCCGCAAACTTATAACTCACGCAACCCTGAGGCGAAAATCAAATTATCAACTTACATTCCATATTCATGGAAGTGAAATTGTAAATGTTGGAATAGAATGTTGAACCGATCTTTCTTAGAAAATGTAATTATCTCTGTAAACTTATATAAATGTTGTTCCCCGTATTATAATTTAAGGCGACATTTTCGTTCGTAACAACTATTTGTCAAACAAAAGTACCCAGTGCTCTCGCAACCGGCAGTTGAACATTGTCTTTCCCAGAAATGGCATTCAAAATGTAAGCAGTAAACCGGTTGATAACCGGTTCGGTCACTCCAACGAATTTGGAAGTATTTTCTATATAAAACACTCTCGTGTAAAGCAGTTTTTAAATGTAACAAGAAACAAATTCATCAGTGTAAGAGAGCACGTTGATTTTCATAGGTCACAAAATTAAATTATTTCTTATTATATATTTCGATTTGCTCATAAAAGTCAAACCACAATATTTGTTTACGTATATTTTTCCGTATAAATTCATTGTACGATCTATAAAGTATTGACAAAAACGGAATACACTTTTTTTATGACACGGAGAATGCCATCAGGTATCTTTTTCAATTTCGCTCAGCTCGCGCTAGATTGAAACGAGAAATATTTGCTATTACTACAAATGCCGCGATTGGTCCGGGCAATTTTGCATTACTGTTGGTTGAGTGAGTTTAACTGCATAAGAAAAAAGTAAAAATCAGTAAGAGAGAAATGAATTCGAGGCAATGGTGGAACGACATCATCGATTCCGCGGCGTGTCAACCTTATATAGCACTGGCATTCCCTTACGGCTCATTAAATTCACAAGGCATTGCCAAGGAACGACTGGCGGAGCAGACAGACGTGGAGAAGAAAAAAGAGACTAGTACGAAAGCCGCGGAAAAAGGTGGATGGCCACATGCCCAAGCATGTCCTTAAGTTCTAAGCGGATCTTGAATGGAGCACGGAAGTAACGAGCGACATACTTCTTGCCATTTGCACCAAGGATAATGATGGGCGCGAGGGGGAACGTTCAGTAGACGTATTAGCGTGAATGACTCTCGTTAGGGAGGGCCGTAATAACTTTACTTCTCATATAATCAAAGACCCGCTTTGATCTTCGCAATCAACACACGCTATGCTTTATCATTCTAGAATTAGTTTAAAGTCGAGTGGTGCGCATTATTAATTAATCTAAGATAACGATTTTACTACTCTGCTACGATTTTATTCCCCGATTAGTAACTTATGCTATCCAACAATTTAGATTGTGATTGCGAATGGTATAGCGGGAAAATTTTGGGAACTTTTATCGCCGCGATGTATGTGCGACAGTTTCGAAAAAATTTTAAGTGTTGAAAATAATGGCAAAATCTAATTAGTTGTTCTCACATTATTGACAAAAATAGAGAACGCATGAGAATGCGTAAGAATGCGAAATCTATATTTATTTGTTTTTGTTTTTCTCAGTAATTCAAAAATAACCGACTGCAGCAACATTTAGATTTTATAATTTAAAAATGAAAAACATATATTTAATATTATTATGTATTTTATAATATTAATTTAATATATAATTAATCCGAAGATTTATTAGATTAGATTTATACTATATACTTATAGTATATATGTGAGAGAGAGAGAGACAACTCAGTTTAAATTAGATAAAATTTAATTATTAATTTATAATATTAATTTATAATTTCCTTTTAATAATATTTCTAAATAAAAATCCTAATTTCCCTAAAAAATCTCAATTCTATTATGTACTTTAAAAATTAAAAATTATCATAGAATTTTTGCATTGTGTTTTCTATGTGTATAAAAATATCATTAAAGATAATTATTAAATCACTAAAATTATTGAAGTCAGTTGGCAGGAGAATTAAATCAATCAGAGTCAAGCTTGTTTTTTTTATAGCTGTACTATATTATACTTTTTACACTTATGAAAAGAGGTGTCTCATTTTAAGTGCAAGATAATTAGACATTAGAAAAAAGAGAAAGAATAAGGCACAAAAAGTTTAGTTATAAAAAATAAATGTTATAGCTTCTGATTAGAGAGACAAAGGATAAGTAAACAAGATTCTATTGAACATAAAATAACACAAGCCGCAACAGACTTAGATTCTCTTGGCTATTGTTTCGGTCACGTAACCCTTCCGCTGTCTACGCGGAAGAAACTCGAGAATCTCAAGTACATAATCTCACGCATTGATCCTTTGTCTCTGAGGATCGAGGAAACCAAGTCTTAACTTGGAAGGTTGCCTGCCTCGACTTGGAAGCTGAGACTTTGCAAAAGCAAATCTCTGACAGGTATTCTGCACGGCCAGACACACTAATTGGTATAGTTATATGCTTGTGGAGACGTACATTTCTCTAATTAACTAATTGGATTGTTACGCAAGAACCATAAACATTACGTTATGTTCTGTCGTGAGAACAGGACAATCATTTCGTTAACGTTTTGCTGCGCTAGCTTGTTACTGTCGCTAACCGTAATCTTGTTAAAAGAAATTATTTATTATCAAACGAAAACGATTAGTGCAAACTCGTTCTGAATAGATATGGACATTCCGGAGACTGGAATCCTGGATAAGCTGTGATGATTGGCTTTAGTGTAGATCTAGATCTAGATCTGGAGTCAGATCCAGGTTTCTCGCGTAACGCAGTGTTGCCAAGTTATTGCCAAGTTAAGAGTTAACGAAGGACGATCCTTCAGTGATTTTTTATAAATTTATGTAAACTGATAAAATAATTACCAAACAATTTCATAAAGATATTAAATACAAATCTTACATAAATTATTTTTATAGTTTTCCTTTAAATCTTAAATTATCTGAAACAAAAGGAGAAAGAGAAGTCTAACAAATGTATATAATATTTTTGTTATTTATCAATTCCGAATTAACGATATTAAAATAATGGATGACAAAAATTCTCTGAATCAGCTTTCATTAGTCTTTTATTTGGATATTTCATTCATTCCTATATAAAGTTACTTTCTTCATTTAATCTTTTATTCATTTTTTAGAATAATAATTTAAAAAAAATTTTACTAATTATTTTATATCAAAAGTAGACTAATACGTGTGTCAGGATTAGTGTTACTCTTAATGTTAATATCAGTTAATAGATTAGTGATAATTTTGGACAAGTTTCTGATACTGTATCATTTAATTGTTATTTTAATTTCAATACAAAATACATAATTAATAGAGTTTTTTACGCGATTTGCATATAAAAGCTAATATAAAAATACGGGTAAATGCAATGTTGTACAAGTATAGATAATAAAGTATAATAATATTGCATGAAGGCTTCAAAGTAAGCAGGAAATGTTGGATGGAATGCATTATTAAATTACAATTTGACATCATTAATATTGCTCGTGATTTGGTCTTTTATTATATTTGATAATATTGCATTTATTAGTATTTTACTATTATACTAGTATTTTATATAATAGATATCTTTTTATGGTCCATTGAACAAAGTGCAATGCAGGTACATCGTTGTATACGTCGGGAACGTGATGAGCGTGAAGAACTGTTTTAACGGAGTTCCTTATATGTCGGCGCCGATCATACGAGGAAGTGTGAACGATCTCGAGAATCTCGTTCTCACGCGCAACATTTTCCATTCTGTTCAAACTTCCGTCTGTTCGCACGCAGGTGCGATTATATCCTTTTTATTGCACGAGCGACTACAGTAATAAAAAATTGTGGAGTTAAAATAATGAGCTTAGAAATCAAATGGTCATTAATGTAATAACAAAAGTTCATTTATTAATTTATGATTCTTTGTTACAATTTTTAGCAATTCCTTTAAAACAAAAAAATATAATGGATATTTTATATCTATTCTAAATAATAAACAAAATAAATAAAAAATTCGGTAAATGAATTATAATTTATCGAATATTTAACATTTGTAAAGAAGAAAAAATTTTTTTATTAGATTTAAAATGATTCTATACTAAAAACTGAATTTTCTTTAATCACAAACGATGATATGCTTGCTCATTGAGTAGTTGAGTACTTGGAGCAACGCACGAGAGAGAAAGGAAAAAAATATTTATCTAGAACAGCGCAAAACCTATTAGCTGATCAGTCGAGCACGTGTCCGTTAATAGATTGAGAGAAGAAACATAAATTCTATGTTTCTTCTTTCAATTTATCAATGGACACGTGTTCGATCGAGTTTCTTTTACAAGAAACGGTCATCCCATAGTAGGTATTCGCTTCAAATCGCTCGCTATAATAAATTATTATCATTAATTCTAATAATCGTTATTTTAACGTCCAATATTTATTATTTTTATTTTGTTCAAACATTTAAATTAATTCAGATTAAAAATTCTTCATTCTAATTATTTTGTTTCTAGTCTCGTTGGTCTTATTTAAAAAATTTTATTATGTTGTGAAATATCAATGATAGGAAAAGTTGATTTAAAAAGTCTCGATATAGCATTGATATCTGAAGTAATTACTTGAATTTTGAGATCGAGACAATATCGAGAGCAGGAAAATACATTCTTTTTCTTATTAAATATTTTACTGGTGAAATATTCTTATATTCAACTATAATAATAAAAGAATGCATGCAGAGAAAATGTTGCATAAAACGCATTCGATTGATTCCGCACGATCATCCATTAATCGATAATATCGAGCAGCGAAAACACGATAGGAAGAAAGAGGAAGAAAGCAACGATAAAATGAGACTAGTCTCAGACTAGGGAAAGAAGCTACGCCATAAAGAGACGAGAATGTAAAGATGAAGAACTCGAAGTTAGCCAGCCGCGTCCAAAAGATTCCGCGTTCAATATTTTTTCTTCCTTCGCTGCTTTCTTCTCACCGTCTTTTCTATTTGTCCCAAGAATCTCTTTTGTCCTTTCCATCTTTCTTCTTCCCTACCACAAGACTTAAGTTGTGCTTCAATCGAGTCGCACGAAAAAAGACAGAGAAAGAATTTGACTGGTGAACTGTCCGACTCTAGTCAGCTAAATTGTCGCTGTTTAAATCGTCAAACATATCGAAGATTAACTCGAATTGATGCATATTGATATATAAGAATTGTAAATTATTACGCATAAATTTCTTTTTAAATCTGTTTGAGTTTATTTTCCAATGTTTTTTAAAAAACCACGTGTGAAGAAAGCCTAATTATAAGATTTATATGATATGTATAAACATTTATACTGTTATTTTTTTACAATATTACTTTTAATAATCAAACGTGTAAACGGAGAGAAAGAGAGAGAGGGGAGAAATACGGTAAATTTTCAAAGTTTTTCGAATACTTATTATTAAATATATATGTTATTAAACATATATATAATCTAATTACGCAATTGGAAATTTGTGCCTTAAGGTCCAGACCCAAATCGTTAATTTCGCGCTAAACCTAACCCTGTCATTACGTATCTTCGGCAATAAGCTTTGATTATACGTTTCGCATTGAGGAGAAACGCCAAGAGGGAAATCGAAGAGATAAAAAAATAAAAAAAAGAAAAGATGCGAAACGCCGTTATCATCGATAATTGGAGACGTGTATACAGCTTCAGAGGATTTCTACCACGTCGAATTTTTGGAACCAAGTTTAAAGATTGAAATAAATTTATGCTATGTAAATGAAAGTAAATGAAATAAAAGTTTTTTCTCTTGTATCACAGTTCATATATATGAAGAAAATAACAAAAAAAAATTTAATATACATAACATAATTAAAAGGATAATTTTTGTATTGTTTTCTTTCAAAATATGATAATAATCATATATAAAATATAATTATGTATGATTACACATATAAAATATTGTAATGTAATCCTTATTCTATTTTTTGTAAAAAGAACAGTGCGAAAGTTATTTTTTGAGTTATTTTACAATTTTTAAAATTTTTTTTCTATGTATATACGAACAGAGATTATAGACAAGATAAGAAAACATGTAGGGACATATAATTATGCATAAAAATTTTTTTTAGGGATTATATATGAATCACAAGCATATATTTATTAATTAAAACAGCTGTAAAGATACGAAACAGCCGAGAGGAATCGGCTAATTAGCAATTTAGTGATAGAAATTAACGGTTAATCGATAACCTTATATGTCTTCATCATTCCCGTTTTGCGGTCAATGGAATTTTATTACGTAAAACATTAACAGGATTTTCAGCAGTGACTTGTCTATCGCGATGGTTCAACAATCTCGTAAGAGATGTACTGAAGTATCTATCAAATGGCACTAATGGCCCTAATGCTGTGTCAAGCAGCGCGTGCGAGTCGAGTGCGTGCATACGCATAATACTTGAGTACGCGCACGTGCTCATATCGAACGGTCATTCAGCAACAACCTATTGATGCTTATTAAATCAATGTCAACGACCAGGATTTAAGTAATCTTGAGTTACCTTCAGTTTATCCCTGTAAAACAGCATACCAATTTCCTCGATAAACTTACAAATCACGATTAAGTATATATTGTATTTCGAGAGTATTTCAAAGCAAATAAAAAGTATTTTAATTGCATATTTTGGCAAAAGTATCTTGCGATCTATTTTTCGTTCAAAGTCAAACAAATCACACGTATAAAGGATACTGTAACAAAAAAAGGAGGTTTATATTTGTATGTAATTTGAGTATTATTAATTTTTAATTTCCTGAAGCAATGTGCACATTGCAATATTTCAAAGCAAAATTATGTTCTTCCAATCAAATATCAATGATAAAAATTGTATGCAGAAATTTCATAGTCCGAGCGATTCTAGGGTACTGGAAAATATTTGTATTCGAATGGGAAAATTTAGTCGGTTATTTCCCACATCGTTTCGCTTCGCAACTGCTGAAATATTCATGAGCGAACTAGCCAAACGAGTGTGTCCGACGCACACTCCGAACGCAGACTCCGCTTCTTCCCTTTCCATCCATATCGACTCTTTGACCTCAGCACCATTCTGCATAACGGTGCATCAGCCTGGACGTTTGCCTATTATGTCACTACATTCGTATAAGGCTGTATGCCATAAGTTCATTCTAAACAGAAGTTTCTTGAATTTTCCGAAGTGGTGATCCATGTTAGCGGTGAGAAAAGTATGAATCCGACTTAATGAGGTCTCAGCCATACTACTGGCATGCGTCACAAATATGGAAAAATATAAGCAGAGATGTTAAATTAAAGAAATTTCGCGTCTTCTTTGAGGTACATGTATAAAAACAAGCACGATATAAAATAATAATCATGTGGATATTCCACAATATCTATAATATAGAAAAAGTATTATTAATTTAAGTATTAATTTAAATCATGTGCACTTATAAAAACGAGACCCAGCCAGAAATGATTAGCCAAATCGATGCCACTTCGAACATTGATGCGTCGGTGTCAAGTGTAGTTGATATTTTTATCATCCTAAAAATCTTTGACCTCATCATAATTAGCTTTATATTAATTGAGTAATTATGAATACATTTGTATAAGATTTCTATGTCTTTCGACTAATTATAATATATAATATGTATGTATACACTGTGCCTTCTGATTTCGTATTGATTCGATATAGAGTTAACCGAAAGACAATAGAAATTTTACAGAAATATTCGCAATTGTCCGATTAACATTATGTTATGTAAAAACGATTCTGATAAGATCGAAGATGAGAGACAAAGATATTTTCCAACCAGTATTCGACTACTTATCGAATTAATGTTGATTTGATTAATTATTTCTGACAGAAAAGAGAAAGAAGTCGCCGTCATCGTTTACCGTCATCGTGATGTCTCGTACATGTAACAACATTATCGCTGCAGGATTTAACATGCGTATCAATAAAACGCGGACGTACATGCGTACATCATTGAACGTTCGTATAGATGCAATTATAGTCTGCAATTATTTCTGTAATATGTAGGAGTATCATTTTTCCTGAGCTTCGAGTGTGCGATAATCCTATACTGAGCTGTTATTTGCAATTCGTTCCATATGAGGAGAATTCCTGTGTGTTTGCATCGTCATGCTGTCTCTGATGTTTGCTGCATCTGCAGCAGTCCGCTTTACCACTGACTAATTGCCATTAATTACGACTGGAGCATTTCACGGAGGAAAGAATAGCTATCGTGCCAAGATGAAGGAAAAAACGTAAAGATTCCGATTCTTTTCATATAAAAGACCCTGTATTTGCATATGCATTCCTACGTTTGATCGAACGTACATTGATATTGTGTAATAAATTTTTATAGTGCCTTTAATGAACAAATTCAGTTCCCACGTATTGAAACGAGTAAAAGAGTTTAGAAATTAGACAGTAGAAGATATTTAGACAAACATTTAAAACAATTAGAAAGTAGAAGACATTAATTATGACGACAATCAGAAGAAAGAAAAAGTAGATGAGACGGTTGAAACATTTATGATTGATGAAAAATGTACGTAGTCGCATTACTCGCGTGCCGATCGTGCTCGCACCGTTAGACACGCATTTACGATCTTATTTATGCGTCTACTTATGTACGTCGCAGCACGTATGTGTGGCTCGGGCATATAATATATCGCATGTCCCAATCGAAGTGCCACCCCACGTTCTATTCACTCCTCTTTTACTCGAGGGTCTCCTAATCCAACAAATAGACCTGCTGTCTGGAAATTATCTCAACCTGTTCTCTCTCTCTCTTTCTCTTTTTTGTTCTCGCTTTCTTTAACAAGCTTTGGGCCTTTGGTTGATCTGATTCTTCTGCCAACTAACTTGAATAATTTTAACGATTTAATAATTAGTTTTAATGGTAATTTTTTAATAAAAAATACAATGTAAAAGGTTTCATGATAATTTTATGATAATATGAGACGATTTTTAATTTTTTAATTGTATAATACGATAAAAAGAGATCGACATTTTTTTATAGAAATATGTTTCTCTATCAATAAAAAAAGAGATTGTAAATTGATTATAAATTAATAATTAAATTTGATCTAATTTCTTAATTCTCAGCACACACACACACAACAAACAACACACACACACACACACACAAAATAAAAACATTCGTTAAAAATTTGTATACTTATGCATAATGACTTTTAATTTCCATTAGGAGCACTATGTATATAACGTGATAAAAAGCCTTCTTCGTTCGCATTATGTCCTTTTAATATTTACGTACGCCTAAGAGACACATATTTTTACGGAATATATTCATCTTAAAGGATAGGATAGTGCGTACCAGCATGGATATGTTTCCATTTATATCGCGAGGTCATCCCACTCGAAATCCACTCGTATTCTTTAATGGGTAAACGTAATTAAGAGGACCCATGCGACGCGGATGCAAATTACAGAAAAATACTTGGCGTCGTGCAAAATTTCCATCGTTTCGTATAATAATCCGCGATAGGAATGTTTATGCCCTTGACATGCACGGAACACTGTGTGAAAAGGAAAATAAACGCGCTCCGCACGTTTAGAGCGTGTGTTCATAGGGGTTTCTTCGGGTTTATGCGCTTGCACCATCTTCTTTCTTTCGTTCATTTTTTCCCCTTCGCGACGACGCCAGTGTTTTCCACCCTCTATACTCAGTGATTAACACACGAAGCGGAGCTTCGGTGCCTTTACCGGCGATTGTCTGCCGTGGAGAAAAATGACGCGAGTAAGCGCACAGCAGCGCGTGGACGACCCCTAACAAAAAGGAAAAGGAAAAATGCACTTGTGCCCCCATAATGCCAAATTACACGGCCTCTCGGAAATTCGTCGCGTCGGTATAAAGCGTAAGTTCTTCGTCGAATATTAGCTTGAAACGGCGCGACGTCACGCTACGTATACACGAGAATTTCTATCCGCTATATTGTGGAAGAGATTTTGTTATGCTCGAAAGTAACAATAACGCGCGGTGTCTTTTGAGCGTTTATACGAAAATCCAAATTGAAAACTTCTCTGTGTAATATTTCAATAAATGTAAGCGATACGTTAAAAGCATATAACACGGGGTCGATTTTTATTCTCTTTCTCATCCGGCGACTTTCATTTCATCATGTTCGCATTATCCCGGCGAATAATTTTCTTCTCGATATTTATGTACCGTTATTTGCCGCACTGAACACGATCTCACTTCGTATTATCGATATTAAACCGCCGAACTACGTTCATCGAGCGTCACCACGCTTTATTGCGGCGAATCATCGAACCGTGACGGCTGATCGATGATGCGGTCGATGATGCAATTGAAAATATGATCGCTGGATCTTCGATCTACGCGTGTAAACGTAGCGCAAAAAGGTGGAAGCTTAATGACGATTTACGCATCGTGTAATTCGAAAGCCTTACAGCAAACAGTCTCGATCAATACTTTCTTGCGTTTGTCCAATTCCATTCGAAGTTAATATTGACCGAACAGACTTCGAATTTCGCAATGTAAATTCAATAAAAGTGATGTAAATATAAATAACTTTCTCGAGCTGCCAGACGAAATGAAAAAATGTTGCCTTAATGTATCATACTTGTATCGTTGTATTAAGGCATTACATCGTGTAATAAAAGGCTGAAAATAACCATCTGTGTCGTTGCCCAAAGCTTAAAGAAAAAGAATGCAGCGGAGCCAGGCGCAATAAAGATAAAAAGGAAGAGGGAAGAAAAAATGATGAAATGAACAAGAATGAGCGAGACGGAAGCGGGATGAGGGGGAGAACAAGCGGAGTGGCCGAAGAGGCGGAAAGTCAATATTGCGCGCGATGGGATACGTCGGAATTATTACCGTATTAAAATTTATCGGATATCGGAGGTGCGTCTGGCTTAAACTTACTTCATCGTGCTCGTACACACATCGTTTATGGGTTTCCGATATTCTACGCAATGAAATCGTGGACGAATAGTTGGCGAACGAGCGTAGCACAAACGATCGAGATTCAAGCTCGATTGCAGAAAGGTCACGTGCATTTGACGACCGTCAAATTCGAATGTAAGTTTTCCCGAGCACGAATCGAGGAGCAACCCTGCTGTGTATTCCTTTTCATACAGCATAGAATATTCCAGCAACATTGCAGTATCGTTGCAACTGAAATATTCTAATGTTGCAATGTCGCCGGAACGTTTTTGTGCTGTACGAATTGGTTTGCACGTATTTAATTTTTACAGAAAAGGAGAAACTCGAATGGGGAGATTTTTTATAAATCATATATTAAGAAATGTTCACATTAAGAATTATGCCAGCAAGTCTAGCCACTAAAATTTTGTATGTATATATACCAAAACGCGAATATCTTTATACAAACAACATGATAAATACATGAAATGTAGGTGTAACAGGAAGTGTATGTGACGTTTACGTTAACTACGCTTTGAACGTGCTTCAGAGAGGTACATAATGCGGGGAACGTCACTCAAACTGTCAATATTTAAGAGAATTCTGAGAATATTAGTAATGCAAGATACATAAAATATAACATTTGAAAAAGTCATGTTTTAACAAACTCATTTAATTCTGAGCATTTATTATATGTTTAAATTAATTGGTTTTGTTCCGTTATTATTTTTATAAGTTACTTTTAAAAATAAGAATTTTATATTTATATATATGTAGAAAGAAAAAACAATTTACAATAAAATTTTATCGAAATTCTTCATTTAGTATACAACGCGTTTTAATAACACGTTTTAATATTTGAGTGAAATTAAAATAATACTTTAACTAAATATATTAAAAGGTATAATCTTACTTTGGATTATATATATATAAATATAAATAATCTTAATTAAAAGATAATCTCAAATTAAATTAAATCTTACCTAAATTCTTTGCACATATTTTCCAACGATTTACGGAAACTCACAACGATAACTATATTAGTGTTGCACGGAAGTGAATTTTAACCGATATGTTTGTAAAATTTGATATCAAAATGTTAACTCGACACAAACCGATGTAAACGAAACGAGCGCGCGACGACGACTGGACTCCGCTGGAGTCCGTCGGACTGTCGCTGACACCAGACGAGTACCAGAACGAGTACGCAAGCGAAGTTGTACGAAGTACGTCGGTGAGTACCGAAGGTGGCCGAAGTTTCATTTGAAAAGCTGATTGTCGCGAACAATGTCGCAAGCTTTTGTTTGTAAACTTTGTCTATATGAGCGTTATATGCAAGGAGATCTCTTCATTTTTAATTACGCGCAGATAAATTTATATATACCTGATTAAAAATTTTTCATATACAAATATATAATTATGTATAAAATATGTTATCAAAATCAGTTAACCAAAATGAAGATATGTGTATATTTAATACTTTTTCAATATATATATTTCGTATCGTATATCAATATTCGTATCAGGTACCTTTACCGTAATTATATTACAATTGTATATAGAACATATCATATTATGTATCATATCGCAAATGATATTTCTCTTCGATTATTTCATTAAAATGCATTACACGAAATGCAAATACACGAAATTATATAATTTAATACCATTATTGATTTCTTGATTTCATCAACGAGCAATACTTGAAAATTAAATAGCGTAAATCATATTTTATATATATATATATATATATATATATAGGAAATATATATTTGGATATATATGTGTATATATATTGATACAAAATAATCTTCAAAAATAATAATGATTAAAAAACATATTTCAAATTAAAACCTAATTCAAAAGAGATATTTTACGATACAGCAAGGTGTTTTGATATTGTTTATTTTTTATACTTTAATATAGTCGAGTTTTCGAATATTTTAAATTTTTAACACTGTATTTTGGAAATAATATTCTTTTGTTCATATAAGTTTTTTTTATGAAACGACCTTAAGTCAACTCCTAAAATATTGGATAATATTTAAAAAACACCTTGTATACAGTTCACTCTGTTATTTTTTGCTAATGAAATTATTAAATACGACCATAAACAAAAGCTCAGGACATGTAGGATTTATCCTAACAAGATATTCAACGATTTATTAAAATTTTCAAGTGATTTCCAACTTACTGAATAATATACTGAATAATATTCCAACTCATTATCGAAATGATTAAGCAACACAAAATAAAATCTCGTAAAAAAATATCTAGAAACCATTCTAGTAAAATGTCTACAGAATCCAATAACCTATCTTTATCGACTTCAAATGTCAATAGTATTGCGTGAGTAATATTAACGAACAGATGAAATTGTACAAATAAAATTATTTAGACACTAATTTCGCATATTTTTAAAAAATATTAATATAATCAATGAAAAATTATAATATAATCAATTTCTTTAATTTATTTCTACATTTCACAAAGTAAATTTTTACTAACTGCAATAAGTATTCTTTAGGAATCAAACGTAAGTTTTGAAAGAGAAATGGACAAGAAAGATATTAAGATATTTCAAAGTGTGAAATTATATATTTTTCTAATATAATTTAATCTTAGTTTTAAAATCTAGAGCTTACATAAGGAAACAAAACTACCATTTATAATAATACGCGTAATTTTAAATTATATTTTATTTCATTTTATAACCACTTTTTAATTTATCTTTTGGATGCTCCACCAGAAAATCAAAATGTATGTTCTCACCAATTTTGTCGGCGATACCAAATGAAAATTACAAATCATCTACGATTAAACAGCTACAGTTTAGCGCAAAAGTGCCTAAGAATGCGGCAGTGCATTTTGGAAATTTTTATGGTCTTTGGGATGATGTAGAAAAAACACATTCCAATAATTACTGGAATAACTATCTTACAAAAGAAGAAACAGCGATTAAGAGATCACACAGATTAGAATTCACTAGACAGATGGTGCACAAGTAAATAAATTCTTTCGTTATAAAAATAATATAATAAAAAATATTTGTTTAAAAAAAAACTTTTGAATGGAAGATTTTCATTTATCAGATTGGAGAAGGCAACTGATATAGAAGATTACATGCGACAAGTGTCGGTTCTGCTAAAAAAGACAGTAGAGCCACCCGACTTTAAATTGAATCAACTTCCATCTAGAAATTCAATTCCTAACGGAAGTCGAAGTTCCTCGGATTATCCACTTTGGTACAAGGAGCCTCATAAGATATCGTTAGTGTTCTCAAATCCTATCGCTCAACTTAAAACATGATAACGAGATTTATTTACTAAAAAGTAACATGTATCGGCAAGAACAAAAGTTTTCATGAATCGGAAATAAAAGAAATAAGAAAATAAAACTTCAAAATTAAAATCATGGCAAATATACATAAACTTATAAAATCCAAATATTGAAATACGATCGAATATTTTTTCCATATTTTACCTTTTCTAAGATTTTATTTGCAGTTTTGTTACGACTAATCAAGATTAATTGAAAAATACTCTTATAATCATTATTTGTTATAACAAGTAAGACCGTGTAATTTTTTTTTCTAAAAAAAACTTAGTAATTAATTATAACGGCACATAGATTGAGTATTGTTCAAGTTACAAACCGCGAGACAGAATTCATTTCAGTATTCATTCTGGTGCTGGCTAATTAAGAGCCGTAGTCATTAGTTTGCATGGTGTTTTTAATTAAGGCGCTACCGGACTATTACGAATCTCGCTGCTGGAATAATTAATTAGATCTAAAAAAATTACACATAAAAAGATGTATACGTGAAAACATAGTTTAGATTTGAAGTGATGAACAACTGGAAATTTTCAATGTGCAATCACAGTCGTATTTGACTTTTTGGTTCTCCGATTGTTTCTACATAAAATCTACAACGTGTAATAACCAGATATATATATATATATATATATATGTGTGTATATGTGTGTAAGGATTTAAAATCAATATATATTTTTAGTTAAAAAAAATAAATTTATATAATTAGAAAAGTCTTATGCAGCCTTTTCCCGAAAAACGAAAAACGAAGGTCGGTGTTTATCAAAAGACCGACATACGCATTGTTTTCGCTTCAATGAAAATCCAAGGGGAGAATACAGTAGGGTGGCACTTATCGATTATTCCGTCCACCGGCGTAAAGATGAATTTCATTTATCGTGTACGTCTTTAACGAAAGCGAACATCCAACCGCTGAATGGAGATGCCAGAATTGCGCAAATAGATGTGTTTGTTTTATTACTAAAAGTGAATCCTGTATACGTAGACCGAAGAATATGCTAAACTAGCTTTAACTTTAAATCACGATCGTATAAAGTATGGTGATTCAGAGCGAATGAAACGAGTTTTTAATATCTACTTTTGGTATTTTTAATTCTATTGTCATTAATTCTCTTAATCGTCTATATAAATATACCCGCAAAAGGAATCAGCATGCAAATATAAACATAAGGATATTTGAATATTTAAAAGCTATGGCTTTCACATGTTATCTGCTTTACACTATTTATGCGTAGAATCTCGGAAGATTAATACGGAAGTTAAATACGAATACAAACTGTGCAATTCATAAGTGCGACGCAATATATAAGTGATTTAAAAAAAGGTTCAAAGAATTTAGAAACACATGTTTATAAAAATAAATAAAAATATGCGTATGTGTAAAATCAATTATCAGTATTTACATTCTTGTTTTCTTTAGATTCATATCCTTTTCAAAACAAGTAAACATTTACACACACACATATACACAAAACCATAGATTATAGATGTACATAGATTTATTCTTTTTCTGCAAACTATACAGCATGGTCCACACGAGTGAGAATCATTTATAAATTAATGACTATTGAGACTATTGAATGATGGAATAACATGTATAAATATATGTGAATATAACATATATACCCTTTATAAACGTACATAAAACTCCTGTAGATATTGTATGTAAAATGGTAATTATAATTCGGTTTATATTTCGGTTTATAATTCGGTTTATAGTTTCATCTGCATACACATTAGTCAGCTGTTGTAGTTCAATTTAAATTTAAGCGACGATCGTACATCCTAGAAGTTACGTATCCATTCATGAATATAAATTAAGTTAAAAATGTACAAATTTTCTCTTCGCCAGTAATGATAAATTCAAAGGAAAAAGGCAGTGACTGACTTCAAACTGGCCAATAATGATATCTTAATTAAACGTTTATTGTGTCGTCGACGTTTCGACCTTAGATTTAGGTCCTTTTCAAGAATATCTACAAATATGTTACATTGGAATAACACAGTTTAGAAGCGCAAATAATACATATTCAATTCACGACTTACATGTTAGACGGTCCAGTAATACAAACTAACTATGCGGTAGAATGCATCACGAGCATTAAGGTCGAAACGTCGACGACACAATAAACGTTTAATTAAGATATCATTATTGGCCAGTTTGAAGTCAGTTACTGCCTTTTTCCTTTGAATAAATTAAGTTAGTTAATAAATCAACTAACTGATTATTTTTCAATAAGTTTATTTAGTTTCTTTCAAAATTCTGAAAATAACTTTTCTAATGCTGAAATCATTGTCAGCTGTCATTCTACGGTCGATGAAAGGCCATTTCTGATAAATCTTTAAAATGCGTGATATGAACTTTATTCTCAAGTTATTAACAAAACTGAGACATGAAGGTGGGCTGAATCTTATTCGATAGATGTGTGTAATGTCAACATATAGTTATTTATAATGCAAATATTAAAAGAAAAATATTTAATTATTCACAAGTTCTTTATCATTTACTGAGTTACTTTTCTCTCTCATTTACTTTATTTTGTTTATTATTGACATTAATGATATTACTACTATTTTGTGTATGGCTCCTTGATACATTAATTAGACAGACAGTCAGAAAGGTAATGTACAAAATATTGCAAAATTATCATTGCTTTTTTAGGTTCTAAAAATTTTTAATTTAGCGTCTTGGAAGATATATATAATTTCATTCTAAAATAATATAACATTATATATAATATAAGAAAAAAGAATTAAATAATATATATAACCTAGTAACATCGGGACGTACAATGCCGCTTAAATCAGTTTTATAAGTTTTAGTTGCCCTGTTTAATTCTTATGAATAAAACTGTTATTGGCAACCGATTTTAAGATGTAAAATTGCACTATTATCGATGATGTGAATATTTTCATAATGCTGAATTAAACTGAAAGCGTAGGAATACAGTAAAATATAACTATGTATTTTTTATACTTGATATATTCTACTGTATTCTACTGTATTCATTATAAATGATAATTCATTCATTCTTTCTTTTGTAGCACTTAACCCCCATTTGATTGATACTTTTGAGGCCTTCCCTAGGTCTTCTTCCATGAGTAATACATTTCCAAAGGTCGATTGACACGCCAGAATTTATCGTTCACTTGTCGTAACGTTTGTGAGCCACTTAGTACCACAAGTTGCCCGGGTGAAGGTGCGATGTAGATACAGAAATTTAATAGCCTATCTGACTCCGATAGCTCGGTATCCAAATCTAACGTTAAACGCATTGCCAAATATTTGCTTAAATGATCCACTGCAAAAACAAATAATCCATTAGTGGAAAAAGCTTGCTTTCTTATTTTATAATTTAATGTATATTTATATTTATATTTACTGTTTTTTTAGATATACATTTTCTTTAAAATTATATGTTTTGCAAACTATCTTACCTGTGGCATTTGCTGTTGTTTTTATATAGCGAATACTATTCTCCTTCAATGCTTTTATTAAAGAATTGTCACCTGCCATCTCTGTAGGATGTGGTTTAAAGACAAGTTCAATTTCGTTAAGCATCAGAGGTTCGCTGGGACCTTCACCTTCTGTGTCAACCATAGAATCGCCACCGCCAGTCTCAGCCTCCGCGCTAGAGGAATCATTCTCCGAATTTTGAAGGCTTTTCTGCCGTTTTGACGGTTTTGGGATTTGATTTGCAGGGTTTGGCGATGGTGTGGTAGAGTTTCTAGATGTTGTTCCTAGATAAACACATGTAAAAATAACTGATATAATGAAAATTACAGGTTTATATTTTATTGTTATAATCTCAGTGGAAACAATCAGATTATTTGTAGGATTAAAAAACAACATTGATCCTTTGAGAATTAGTCATACCTCCACTATTCAAAGGTCCTGTTGCACTCTGAGAGGAATCACTTTGATTCGCCATATTCGTAGACGGATTTGGTGTTGTAGGTGCACTAATATTTGGTGTATTGTTATAAGACGTTGTGTTGCTCGCATTCTCAGATTCATTGGCATTTTTTCTGGAACGTTGTGGACGATTTTGACTTTGTAACTTAATACCCTCTGTAATAGAGTTAACAAGCGCAGCTTGCGAATGTGACTTATTCAGTTTAGCCAAAACTCGTTCCTGATGAGCCTCGTACTCGTCTCTGCTCGGATATATTTTCGAGATTAGCAAATCAAAGTTTGGATCCGGTCTAAGAGATCTTTTGGAAACCAATTTCTTCCTACATGTAGGACATTCCTGTAAATAACATTGCAAATATATAAAAATAATTTATTATAAATAACACAAATAAATTCTTTGTTTTTCTACGTATATAAAACATACATGGAAGTATTTGTAGAAAAATATGGCAAGTGACACACAGGTTGCATTGTACATACAATACGAAAAGATTTATGTGTAACAAATTGCAGAAAATATAAGACGGTATTATCCGCGACGGTGTGAATGTAAGCTCGCTATTTCTGTCAAATACATACTTTGTTACCGCTCCGTAAAGCTGTGATAATACAGTCGGAACAAAAACGGTGAAGGCATTCCTTGGTAGTCATAGTCTTTTTTAACATATCCAGGCAAATGGGACACATGAGCTCGCTGTGTAGGCTCCGCGGACTGACCGCGATCTCCGTGTTGTCGGTGATCGTCTCCTGCGGCGTGCGGTGCAACTCGTAGAGCGACAATTCCCATGTTTTGTTGAGGCCAACCTGTTCCGCAGACGCCATCTTGGTACACATACGCGGCGTACGGAGACGGAGTACGACCATGAACCTAATATATACGCGCATCCCATCGATTACACACAAGATAACAAAGGACAGTCAACTTCTCATAAGGATAAAGTGAGATACAGAATTAGTGTTCCCCCCCACCATGTATGCGCACAACGTGTGCGCCATTACACGGGAGAGAGGGAAACCTTCGGTGACATGTAGGTTAGGTCAAAATTCTAAAATATTTAAAAAATAATAATTTTTTTAAAGAAAACAATAAAACATTTGTCCTTTTATTTAAATAGTTTATTTTCATTAGTTAATCTTTAGACAAAAAAATGGGAAGGGAATTAATAAAAGGAAGAGAATTAATAAAAAAACGGTAAAATGAATAATAGAAAAATGGGTAATTATAACATTGATGTTATGTTAATGCTAATTGGTGTTTGCCGGGGTCAAGCATGATTCGTACTTTTTTTTTTAAATTTAAACGACCCCATCCATTAGCGCCTCTATGTAGACATTGAACTACATAACATGTCCAGCCGGTAATACGCTATTCTACAATCTTCAGTTTGGCCGTACTATTGTACTTCGTTCGAAGACAGGTGTCATTCAACCCAGAAGAAGGAAAAAGTTCTGTTTCAAGACACCGATGAGGTACTATTAACTTTTAGAACAAAATAGAAATGTTATAAATCAATATGATTTGTTGCAAAAACTCATATGAAGGTGTATATTTCTCATACAAAGTTCTTATCAATTAAGGCTTATAATTACTATATAGACCACTATATAGTGTCTTTCTGATCCTGTAAAAGTCTAAAGGTTAAAGATTGACAATCTTACAGAAGTTCACGTGTCTGTTAAAATTTAGATTTAGCTCGCAATGTGATACTTTTTGTAATTTTGCTAGTATTATTCGGATTTGATTACTTACCAAGTGATAACATATAAAAAATAGAAAGCAGTTTCGTGGTAATTAATATTGCGTAAATATGTATTTTTTACAGTATTTAGAATGTAAAAGCATATATACAATAATAAATCATGATCACCTTAGTAAGTACATTAAAAAGACTAATTATTTATTTTTTTTTTTTTTTATTTTTATTTTATTTTTTTTATTTATTTTTTATTTATTATATTTTTTTACCATTTATTATTTATATTGATAATATCGACGTTCTTCATTATCGATATTCTTATTTCCGATGCTTGGGATTCTATTGATAGTCACGATAACTTGTTCGAGGGTTCGAAATGATTTTCTATAAGAAACGAAAAATAAAAAAAACAAAATATTAGTAAGTGAATTATTTAATTAGGAAGTTTACTGTAAGCCATTCCGCAGATCGAATTAATCGATAAGATTAATCGAGGTTTAATCGAGATAAAATCAATTCTAAAACAAGCTTTTTAACCTCTTTGTTTTTGTTACACAATTCTTTGGGGTTAATTCTTTACTCATTTCTTTTTAGAATCATGTGAGGTGGCAAGATCAAGAACAGATATCGAATCTTTCGCTTGTAAAATGACTGCTCGACTCTTAAAGTTATGCAATTTACGTAAGTAAACCGCATTTACCTCGTTCTGTGACACAAAATTCTACTTTTTCTTCGATAAATTACTATGTTTAACAATTGTTAAACTATTGTAGAACTCAAAGTTGTACAATTGTTCTGAAGCTTCTGATTGATTTGAAAATCTTGATTATTATTAATTTTGATGTTAAGCAATTAACATTAATAAAACAACGTTGTATAAAAAAAATCATCATTTAAACAAGATAAAGTTAAGTTTAGTGTTACAAAAAGCTAAGCATGAATTAAATTATACTATTTATTTCACATTATTTTGGCGCATATTATTTTAATATATCTGTATATACTTTATAAAGAGACGACAGAATTTTTCTTATTTTCCAAACTTTTTAAAATATTTTTCGCATTTTTTTATATTGCTATTTTACGATTTTCCACGTGCAACGAAAGTATATGTATAAACAATTCTAAAAAAATGCATTTGGTATAATATGAAGTAAATTTAGAAAGAAATGATTATTGGTGGTATAATGGCTTATTATATATACATGGACAAAATATATGCATAACTATAGTAAATAATATAACGGTATATAATTCCATATAAGATGGGCGTAGGCTTGACCATTACTATGCACTATAGATGCATCTTCTCTTCGAGAGCGACTGGAGTAGATCCATTCGCGAGCAGATCTAACGCGGCAAACTGGACCGACAAGACCCTCGCCTTTTTTTGTTGACCCTAACTGTAAGAGATTGTAATTGCAGCTGTCCATGCAAGGGGGAAGGTTTCGCTTATTTCTAATGTTCTATTTCTATTCCTCGCAACGTTCTTTATCATAAAAGCAGTTTTTTCATGCAGGATCTAATTCCTTAATAACAGAGATGAGTTGTATATTTCATATAATTATTATACATTATAATATTCTTGTTAATTTGTCTTATTTTCTATAATATTATAAGTTATTGTAATATTAAATACAAATTAAAATTAAAAGTGGATTAAAGAAACGGGAGGTACAATATAATATTGCAAAAAAGTTGTTCTCTTACATTGATTTGTAAGAGACGCGCTCTTTTTGACGATTATCGATTAATTTCATATACTTAAAAGTCATATTACACGATAATGGTAGATATATATATTCGATTTTGAAATTGAGCATTGTTGAGCAAGAGTTTGTCATTCGTCATAATTAAACCGTTTTGCAACATTAAATATCACATTTTAATCGAAAAAAGTTACTAATTAGCCACACGAATTTGATTGAAGGAATTGATTGTGAACGTGACAATGTTCTTTCATGCTATGAAGGTATTGTAGGTCGTGCTATCGACGATTGCAGGGCGACGTGTCGTCCCACTTAACGGCGATGTTGCTCCGACAACTTTTTGAGTTTGCTTAATTAGTTGCCTACGGCAAAATGCGACATATCGGTCATTCTCCTTCCAGATATTCCGTATTAGTAACCGTTCGTTAATCTACTTTTCATAGGGAATTAATATCTCGGTATAATTTTGTCTTTTATGGAAGCCGAAAGATTCGGTTTATCTGTATGTACCTGGTAAGAAAACCTTTTATATAAAAAAATATATAAATATAACTATACATAACTATAATATATATAACTATACATAAAATACATTTGTATACGTTTTCTTTATCTTATATAACCTCTGTTAGAGGATAATTTAAAAAAAAATTTTTTTTTAATAATTTTTTTGCAAAAATTTTTTACAAAAAGTTGCATTATGTAATATTTCATTTGTAATTATATATAATTAAATTTTATACAAGATTATTACATTTATAAGGGCAACATTCTTTCATTTCTTTAAACTTTACTTTTTATAAAAAAATCAATGCAACAATGATCAATTTAATTTAATTATTTTTAAAATTTTTCTTATTTTTCCTGTATGACTAAAGATTATATGAGAGAAAGAAAACATATGTAGATACGTATTTTATTTATTATTATATTTATGTATGTTTTATGTACAAAATTTTTTACCATTTATAGATTTACCATGTATAATGTATTCTACTCGTCATACTCGTAGGACATCTTTAGACATATCTATCTACATCGGCGTCACGGTCCTCGCGAGATGATATAAAATGTAAATGTAAAATGTAAGAGATGGGTAGTTTATATGACGCGTAATTTATGGGATATAACTTTCGCTTGAAATCTAATACGACAACATTAGATGACTTAGATGAGATTAATTAATTAAAAATTATACACTCGACTTCTCACGCATACGTCTTTGATTTTACTCGATAGAAAAGTGTACGAACGAATGTATAATGTTCAAATATTCCAGATATTTAAAATTAATAACAAATCGAGAGATTCGCTTCGTATCTCTTTCTTTATTGTAATTTTTCAGTATGATTTAATACCGTACAAAGTATCTCCCGTTACATTTCATTAACTTATTTCTCGGCATATTAAAAACAAAAACAGGAACTGAATTAGTCGCGACAAGTTTTCCGGTAGACGATTTTCCTGCGGGAGAATCTTACATAACAGGTGACCGCAATCTCGAACGCCGTCCAGAAAGGTATCGCGATACAAAACCACGTTCACATGGATATTACGGGCATTATATACGTTTTACATTCCTTTTTTGATCGTCTATTTTTCTCACGGAGTTACGGTTCTGTTTTACGATTTTTTAAGATTATACCACGATGCTAGATAGCTATAAGTGTATAAATTAATTCTTTGTTATGCACAGTATAATTTCAAGAAAACGCAAAACGTTACATCTGCAATTTCTGTATCGCGTTGTATTTGCGGTTTATACATCACGTATGTAAGAAGCAGTTCGAAAAGATATCACAGAGAGTAAAAGAAAGAGAGAGAGAGAGAGAGAGAGATTAGATAGATTAAATAGATTTTATGTTCCATTAACAGACCTTTCTACTCAGCTGCTTACTGTTTCCAGATATTTACAAACTGAATTTCACTAAGCCGCAACACGCAATTATACGAAGTGTCTTTATTGCTTCCTCGGATATAAAGATAAATGGCCCTATTTGTTGGTCGTAAATTAAAAAAAATTGTTTTATATATATGTATATACATATATAGATAAAAGACGAATCAGCAGTTCCCAAAAGAACACAAAGTCATTCGTAATGTATTTACTTGCTGACTTTGTTCCTTCGCGGCGATCAGTTTTGTTGGACGTCGATAATTATCATTTCTTTCATTTTACTTCCCCGTTCCTGACATTGCACAAGCATCCGGAAATAGCGGCGTTCTTGCCGCTTGATACATGGTTACACGTATCCGCTCAACCCAGGTCAAGCGTGAATCTAACCCACTGGTATTACTTGCCGGATCTTATCCCAAGAAATCACTGGATTTTACTTTTCAAAGCAGACGGGAAATGACTGTGTCTCCGAAATGCGACGACACGATTAACGACTCGATTCGTATCTTTGCACGCGTCGATTTCGCATTAATATCTCTTGTACTACATTGCAAAATATATTTCATTAGATGTATAGTATTGCTCTCTCTCGGCTCGGAAAATAATATTTTACGGCATATGTTGGAAATTGAGCGAATCACGATTTCACCCAATTTTTACACGTTAATTTTACATGTTTCTCTAGAAACTGTACGATTTAGAAAAAGATGGGGGAAAGATCGCGGATGCGTAAAATTTCGTTATCATCGGACATTAGTTAAACGTAAGTTTGTAATCGATGTGAATGGCGGTGGCAATAAATTTAAGGAATATCGACGCAAATTTCAAAACAGTTGTACGCACATATATGGTATATACGCGCGCGATATGAGAATCATGATGGAATCAGGTCTTATCTCTCATTACCATATTCTTCACGGTACTTCCTTATTCTCAACATCGCATAGGCACCCGGAAGCGACTCTTACAGAGTGATACACGAGTACAGACACTTATCTCAGGTCAGACCGCAGACCTAAAACGCTGGGATCCTCGAGATTTTATATTCTCTGTGCAACAATACAGAGAAAAGTCGCAAGTTTAAAGCTAAAATGAAACTCTGATGTAGCCTTTGATTATAGAATTTATCAACTTTTCAGTTTTTGAGCTGTACCGTCGATAAAACCTGTTTGACTCGTTGGAAGATTTACGTACTTATTTATTTATGTCCTAACTGAAAGCTCAAATACAAAATACGACCTGCCATCGAATGACAGCAGTGTATTATGATTGATGTTTGTAATTACAACAAATTAGGTAATAGTATATCTACATGAAATGTGAAATCGACGTGAAAAGTGCACACTCAATTTTTTCTTACTGTTGGAGCAGTAAAAACTTTTGATAACGTTTTTGAACGAAGTTCACATTTCTCTGATTAATGATCATCGCGCTTAAAGATTGATCGACCAGAATGATGATCTCGGAAAAACTGTAATTTGAAAGAGTATTTTTTAAATCTGTTTACCCCAAGGACATTCCTTCGATCCTGCGATGTTTTTCATTAACGGTTGTGTGATTACAAGCTTTGAGAATGGCGTTTCTTGTGGATTCTGTCCGCAGCGGTACTTGATTACCTTTCGTCAAGAAATTTTATTAGAACCAGTAGTCAGCTGACCTAGTAAGATTGACATTGTAAGAAAATAAAACACGCGATATGTATATGTACATCCGAAATTCATGTGGAACAATTTGACAACTTGAGCTTACTTTATGACAATTTGAGTATCAATTATATCAGTTTGATCGAATGTACTTTATTTAAAGTACAACTTCATTTGATAAGTCTCTTTTTGGATATTTATATCAATCAAATTAGATGTTGCCCTTAGTGTCCCTTGATAATTAAATCACATTGTGTGAAATGAAAAAATGAATTTACCGTATATTTTACACGATATTTTTGAAACGATTTTAACGAATTGCATCTATTTTATAAACGGATTTGGTAATTTTATCTCAATTCTTTTGAGACTTTGTATGAAAATTTGAATAAAATCGAGCATTTACGATTCATTCTCAGGTTTGCAATAGAAAGGACATCTTTTCGGTACAAACTAACAAACCTGAATAGTTGATAAAAGAATTTTTAAAAGGAAATTGCCTTTTTCATTCAGAAAAAGGAATTATAGACTAAATTATATATGTAGAAAAATTCATCTCTAGATATATATATATTATTAAATTAAATAAAATATATATCAATCATCAATGCAATCAAATTATTAACTACTTTGTTGTTGAAACAGGAATTTCTTCCGCGAAATTCTTTCATTTTATAGTTAATTTTTAATTATATACTCTATATTTTACTACTATCACATCTATATAATAAGTTTTATTAACAAGATTTAAATTATCAATTTACTAGATAATTAAATAGCATGGTTGAAACTTGGAATAAGATGTGAAATTTTTGTCATATATATATATATATATATATATATATATATATATATCACGTTTAAAAAAGAAAGAATAATAATATGAATGTTTTGAGTTTATCCAAACATTCGTTTCTACGAGAGAACCGTTTATTTCCGTTCCACATAACAAGGAATTGTGATACGTTGCGTGTCATGTTACGCCCAACGTCGGCTCGTTAGTTCTTAATCAAAATCGTATCCTTCGATCTCCCGTCGTACCACGTGTCATTATGTATTCATCCAAATTGCACCAATTAACCATTGCTGGAACAAATTTCGCTTTTTGCAACGGAGAAAAGGTCGTTAGAGACCATGGCGCATTACATACTATGTGCGACCAGTCTTGAAATTTAAAAAACGGGCATTGGTATGTTCGCCAAAGATAAAATAAAGATAAAACAAAGATTTCTACATAAAAAAATATAATCAACATTTCTACGTTGATTTACGCTGAGAAAATTAATTGATTTTAACAGAATTATATTAACATTAACATTTATAATTGGATAGATTAATAGTAACAGTAGTAGATTTGTACAGCAAAAAATTGTGTTTGAAAGCAATTGTCACAAATAACAAAATAATTAATTTTTCCTTACAGTAAAAATTATTAATGTATCAAATTTTTTTCGGCACAAAAGTAAATGTTTTTCTAAAAATTTCAAACTATTTTAAACTGACTTTAATAGAAGATTCTCTATCTGGTTGCTTCATTTGTTGAACCAATTATTTCTAGTTGTTTTCAATAAAGTTACAACAAATCTTTGTTCTCTCTATTGGTTTTATACTTACGTTATTCTATATCGGACAAAAGAAACATTTATGACTGTAGTTGGTTCGAAAACTGCATATTTGACCTAAAAGCTTTTGCTACCACGATTAATTATCCGAAATTATTGCATCTCTGTTTTGAAAATTCTTACTGGATTAAATTCTATCGCAGAAACTTGTTGATAAAGCTGCTAAATACATTTCTTAACATTATATGTCGCTGTTGCAGCGAACTAACTTGTTAGACAATTTACAAATTTAGCAAGTAAAATTAAGAAACTTTTTCAAGAAATTTGTTTTATTGTATCCGTGTTTGGACAACACGAGATGTAAGAAGCGGCAATTTTGCAAAACCGATTGAAGACTCAAAGTGCAACGCGAGCCGCGGTAGGAATGTGGTAAAGCTAACAATGAAAAATACTGTGTCCTAAATCGAGAGTCGCGTTCACCGAAGGCGATTGAACCTGACCCAGTGAGGCGAGCCCCTGGTCCCCTGGATTCCGAAGTATTCGAGAAGGCGGACAGGTCCACGATATGTCAGCGCGCCATAGGTCGCGACTTGACCCACACTCTGAAACTTTGCCGAGCCATGGTCTCTCTCTCGTCAAGCTGAACAGCGAGTTTATGGCGCGCCATGAGCGAGTATCGGGCGGCCGCGCCGTGCCACGCCGAGGAAGAAGAAGACGAGGACTTGCTGGAGAGGCGGCCGAGAGAGGCGACGTGCACACGTGCACCTCGGGGCATTCGCGGGTTGGCAGTCGGCTCTTGAAAGCCGCCCGGTGAATGCCATTCGCGGCTCTGAAACGCGCGTTTTTGCCAACCTCTCGGTTGCACCCACAGGGGTTCGTGTCTAGCGTGGCGGTGCCACAAAAAAGTTTTGCACCAAGGGAGATATTATCGAGAGGGAATCTTACACGGAAGAGGAAGGGGGTGGTGGATAGGGAGGGAAAGTGCCGATGTTTTTAACTGATAATTTTCACGGTGGCTGTAAATGCATGGTATTGAATGTTGGCGCGAGGCAGTGGGATGAGAAACAGAGATAGAGAGAAAGAAAGAGAGAGAGAGAGAGAGAAGTGCGGGGGCGGTGTTCAGTGTGATTTTTAACAAATCTCTCTCTGATGGCAGCTTCACATCACGTTGTGGCGGTATTAAAATTGATGCCACGGATGGGATAATGACTTCTACTGGATATCAGATAAAGAGAGAGATAGAAGGGAGAGAAGAAAGAGAGTTTAGAGAGCTTTATAGGATTATCTGCGCTTAGAACATTTGAAATTGTCCTTTGTTCCAATCCTCTTACACAAGACTGTTACTGAACACTACAGTTGCATCAATAGTTTTGTCTCACGAGTCTATAATGCTACATATGGATGTGAGTAAAGTGCTCCGTAATCGTTGAAATATTCCTTAAACAATAGAGCATTATGATGTCACTATGCTAGTGAAACGTGCGTTATTGAAATTCACATGTCTATTTTTAAAGAAATCTGTATTGTTACATTGTTTCAAGCAACGATTTCAGTGTTAATCAAATATGGATTAACCTTACAAATATACAAAAATGTTGGGTAAAACTTGATGTATTCCTCATACTTAAAAAACGAAAATTCGTTATGTTAACACAATTTTTAAAATGTTTGATTTCTGAGACATTAGCGTTTATTATCCTTTTCATATGATGTTACGCAGCTCTATCTTTACGATATTTTAAAATCAAAATAGTCTTTTTTTATTAAAAATTTTTAATTAAATGTTTATAATATTTAATTACCTTCAGACCCTGAGACAAATCTCTGTGTGACATCTCAATGAGTCCTACACGTGTGAATATTCCCGATGTGTTGCGGATCGTCTCACAAGCTACTGTAATTCGCTCATTTCAATTATCCAAGTAATCAACTAAATTGTTTCAAGTTCTTAAAGTTCTGTATGTTTACTCTCTGAAAGCCTGAGTGGAAATGCATGAGAGGTTTTAATAAAAAAATCACCAACAATACCGAAAATGTTGATGGAGCACTTGATTGTTGTTGATGATTGTTGCGATGCAACGCCCTTGTGAGTTTTAAACTCTAATAATATCTCAGAAACTAAGCATTTTTAGACTCATGTTAATACGAAGAATTTTTGTTTTCTAAGTATATTTTGGTTACACTCTATAGATGTATATATACATGCATATGTATACACTTGATATATTCTATATTATCTTTGTATAACAGAAAATGTGGACTGACAATATTAAAGCCCTCATGAAGCAGTGTAATAACAACGACTAAACTACAATAATTTTCCATGTTGTCTTGTGAGTATAGATCACTAGGTTTTCCAACAACAATTTCCCAGTGGCATACTTTCTTGACAATTCCAACTCGACTCATTGGCATAGTGACGCATTACAAGAATAATTCATGAAACCGGATACGAAATAGTACTGAAATATTTAATATTTAATCTTAAGAGAGCTAAAATTCACTTGATTTGTATAAGGAATTCTGGGAAACTCCCTTCCAACTGCAATATACAGAATTATTAAAATTGATTGAAGATTAAGCGGTAGGTCAAGTTCATGTTTGAAAGGCACATGTAAGTAACGACAGACTGATTTACGAACGAATAATGGAGGGAAGATAAATCGCTGTCGCACTTAGCGTCGACGAGTCACTCGAAATAATCGCGAGGCTTCGTTACGTTGACAAAATAAAGATGATTACGATCGTTTAATCTAAAAAAGAAATACGGTGAAATTTCAAAATTCTTCGAAAGAGCCACGTCATAGCGATACGGTTAATGAACATCACGCGTGGTGAACAAACGTGAGAATTTCTGAGGCATTTCAGTGACAGTGACACTAATGACACATCCGCAATTAGGAGAAGAACTAGTTGTACTTCTACACGGTCACGTATGTAAGCAATCTTATAATCATGGGAAAGTAGTGACTGTGAGTCAAATAGGAGACAAAATGATGAAAACAGAAACACCGAAAATCAAATCATATATAACTATAAGATAATATTTAAACAAGGATTTCAGTATGAAGCCGGTAAACGTAAACGTTTGTGCGATAATACAATCACAACCCGGTAAAAATATTTTATATAAAAACATATATATATATAAACATACATATATATTTATATACAAACATACATATAATTATATATAAAATTTTTATATATGTATAATTCATAAAGAAACATATATTTTCTATATGTTTTTTCTCTCGTATAATCTCTGTCTATATATACAGGAAAAATCAAAAAAATTAAAAAATAATTAAAATGATTATTATCGCATTGATTTTTTTTTTAAATAAAAAGTGAAGTTTAAAGAAATGAAAAAAGGTTGTCCATGTATAAGTACTTATTTACAATCATATACAAATATAATAATTATAACATATAATTATTATATTTGTATGACTACATATAAAATATTGTATGATATAATCGCTATTTTACTTAATTTTTTATGATTCTTTTTTTTATGTAACAAAGATTATACAAGAAAAAGAAAACATGTATATATTTTATATATAATTATATATAAAATTTTTTTCTAAGTAATTATTGTGTAAGTGGTTGCCAAATAATAAATTGGACTGAAACTGTGAATAAAACTTGTGAATAAAAATTAAGACAAAAAATGACAACACTGAAAAGAGAAGAGTGCAAGAATGCAAAAATAGAAGAAAAAAATACCGATTAAAATAATTTTGAAACAAACGCATTTAATCTTATAAATAGATACTTTATAGATACATTTTTATTAAAACGGAAGATATACATCCAACATAAAACATTCCCACGTGAATGTCATAAGTATAATTTATGGACGAGATCTTAATAAAGTTGCGTCGTAAAATCACGTTTTAATCTTCTCGCCATTTGAAGAAGTGCAGTACGCAGCGGTCATTCTATAAATGCTACTTTCGAGTTCTTGCCTCGACCCGTAATTACGCAAGTGTAAACACAATCATATGGGCAATGCCGAGTAATGAAATAATATGTGGGCTGTGCGCATTCGCGTTTTAATACAACGGTTATTCATAATGTATAAACAATTGGAGCAGGAAGTAAAGCTAGATACAAGGAAATGGAATGGAAGGAGGAAAAATGCATCGAAATTTGTGATGCATAAACATTCGTGAGAAATAAATATAATATTTATTGAGGCTTTTGAAGGAACAAAAGTAAATTAAAAATATGTGCGAAAATGTAATCGACACATTTGTGCCAACATTGTATAATACAATCAATTCTCAGAAAGATATAAACGTCACATAAACACATATTTTTGATTTCTATATCCCCAAAAATATAGAATCTGCTTTATTAGTATCGGATAATTGAAAAGCACATCGTAACGCATAAGTAATTGACATAGTCTGAGATTTTAATTATATATCCCGAGTAATTATTATTTTGAATCTGTTTAAGGATAGATGACATAAATGAAATGTAGTTCAGAGACGAAAGTTTCCAAAATCTAGTAACGAACATTAAATAACATTGAATAACAACATAAGTTCAGCTTATTGCAAAGACCTGTCTTCCGAGTTCTCCATACCGCTCGAGAAGGAAAACATAAGCTATTACTTAAGCTGTTACACGACTGACTTGAAGGCCAGGGTCATGGCACGCAAGACTCATGCAGTTCAAAATCCCACGGTCCCGATAGCCGGTCAGGCGATCTTCGCGCGATCTCCGCACTACATATAACGTGAAAAAAGTATCTCTCGAGGAAACACAAATTCTCGGCGTGTCGAGTAGTGACAAGGTGTATCGGAATGTAGAAATTCGTTCTGTGGAAAAAGTGACTTAAAAATTACATGGACATGTAATTTAATCAAGAACAAAGATATTGTGCAGAATCGTAATATTTTACGCAAGTGTGAAAACAACAGTGCGGTCAAGCAAGTTTTTTTTATTTAATAATTTGCTCTTAGTTTGGTGTCGTGTACTTGTGTTGTAAATTGTTAAAAAGACTCGATAATTAAAAACAATGGGAAACGCAAGATTTTACGCAAGTGTGAAAACAACAGTGCGGTCAAGCAAGTTTTTTTTATTTAATAATTTGCTCTTAGTTTGGTGTCGTGTACTTGTGTTGTAAATTGTTAAAAAGACTCGATAATTAAAAACAATGGGAAACGCAAGATCGCAACCCTGCGGACGAGGCAAGTCGCTTTATCTGTTCTATCTTATCCACCGAACATGGAACGTCGTCGTAGATCACCGAAGAGATCAAGATCGCTGTGACGATACCGATGGAGAAACAGACCTGTCGTCGAAATGCAGCACTTGCAACGTATGCGATTACCGGCGGGACAGCTTGATCTTCGAAAGGTAACACATAAATGCATACCGACACAATTATACCGATAGTCGAGAAATTTATGTCGACAATCGATAATGTCCATATTTTTAATTATTCCTGAGCTCGTTCGATAATCACGATAATTTACTCGAGATGTTTTTGCAGACTTTATAATATAGCACCTCATCAACGTAACTAATTGATTATAAGCAATCGATAAAAACATATTATTAAAAAAACTGAAAAAGATGAATAAATTTTTGCGATTATCAAATATGGATGTGTCCAAAAATAATGAGAAAAACTTTTAGAGCATCGTATAAATATTTTTATATGTATATACTAATTATATACTAATTTTATGTTTTATCCAAATTTTATCTATTTTATAAATAAATGTATACATTTATAATAATAGTATAATATGCATTATTTAATAATAATATAATTATTACATATTTTCGTAACACTACATTTTTTTAAAACGTTGAAAGTTTAAAAGTTATCATTTATATGAATGATTCACGCAAAAAATAATTATGGAAATGTAGAAATATACAGTATTTTATCACACTACAGACGTGTATACGTATTTATGAAAAATCTGGATTATAATAAATTATATAAAAAATTAACACTGTAGGCTAAATGCTCAAATATTATATTTATCTAAATTCACATAGAAGACTATTTATTATCTTGAAAATATTTTGATGATTAAATAAATATTATAATCAGATCATGTCGTGTAATGCATTTTACCAATATAAGTTTGTTTTAAATTTTAGCATAAAATATAGGTATGTTTAAATAATGCTAACAAAATGAACGCGTTCAAATCAATTAACTTTAACATACTATCGTCAAAGTAAAATTAAACAATTTTGTTAAACTGTTATAATTTATCGTTTTTAGTTGTTACGAAATTAAAAGTATAATATGTATATCCCTCATTAATCTAATTTATAATCAAAATCGACTCGATTTTAATATTTAAACAATAATGTAAAATATGGAAAATTCTTAATCCACATATAATATCTTTATTTGTTTCTACTCCAATATTCTTTTTAGCATAAAACAACAACAAAATAATAAA